>JAVTVY010025774.1:0-10566 GCA_036873755.1 Hanleya hanleyi
TTAGCTTTTGCACTGTTGTCTATGCCCATCGCGAACCCTTGGTTGCATGTTTCATTGTGAACTTTGAAGGTTCGCTGATACAAGAAAGCCTGGTCCATTCAAGATTCTCATTGAATGAAGGACAACATTTTTCATTAATTTTGCTATTAAATCATTCTATTCTACATCATATGTTTTATCCTAAAACTTTTGCATGAACCATATTTGTGTCCACACATTTAACTGGTACAACATTTTTGTCACCAAACATGTTACTGTACCTTGGAAATTATGATAAGGGTGGGCCTGCATGTGTCAATCAGTGTGTTTACTTGTTATCACACTTGTGCAATGCATAAATTGCCACTGATAAAGCTACACTTTCTTGCATGCTGTAATCCCAGCACACCACTCACGTGAAACCAAACTCCCAGTTCCTTTTCATAATTCATTATTGAGGGTCCAATTTTTGTAAGTGATTTTCGGCGCAAATAGCCGGTGATCAATCACAAAACAGAGGTTTATTAACATGAAATTCAATGCCCAGCTATGCAATCGGATCGATATTGAGGATCCCGGAGGCTTTTTCTAGTATTTCCTTCAGAAATCCTTTCAAATTGAACAACAACAACACTTTCGTTTTTTGTTTCATTTGAGTTTTGGACGCCCATATGTTTTCCGAAACTAAATTGGCTCTAGATGCAGCCCTGATCCTACTTGACTAAAAAAAACAGGCTGAGGGGTCCACGCACCTTTTAGGTGCTTGCCTGCAATTCATGTTGCATTTGTGTTCGTAACCACAACTCAACCCAATTTACTACGGCCATTGGTTGCATTTTAATGAGCTTCTTTACTGATCTCTTTATGTAATTAAGAGTGTGTCGATCAACATAGAGATCACGTGCTGGTTTATCGTGAGTGTGTAAACCAATTCACCCACTGTTTATTGTGAAAGTGTGTTATTCTTTGATACACAAATTTCGGTTATTTACATTCTGATTTGTTTGTTTCTCACCATATTGGTTCCATCTGTATACTGTATTACGCTTATAATTCAGATGGAGTTGAGCATTATTTTTATTTCTTCTCTCTGAGAAAATTTAAAATTGTTAGCGTGTGGGTGAGTGTATTTCTCCGGGAAATCTTTAGAAATACTCTCGTTTGATTACCGGTACAGTCTACAAGAACATCACACTGCTCTTTAGCTATGTTCTTACCGTTTCTGCTTCTCGACAACTTGTTCGCGCTAGGTCATTTCAAATTCTAAATTTTTAATAACCTTACCCTCCTGCCGGCGAGAGACTTGAAATGTATTTCCTCTCTTCGGGAATGTTAAATTTCTTTGAGGATATTTCTCGTTTACGTTGAAATCTCTTTGTTCTTGATGTCGGTGCTGTGACTATTTTTGGGTTATAAATAGTAACATTGTTTGTAAATGTTGATATTCTCCTTATAAAACTCCAGTACTGATTTTCGTGTACAGGAGACAATTTACATCGGGAGAGGTCATAATGTAATCATGTTCACTATCACAGTATTCATGTTCACTGACACAAAGATCCATAATACCAGTTGGCCCATTGAGCTTACGTGTGATTAGCGTTAGGAACAGTTAATGTGTTCATATCTACTGCGTTCTATTTTCTAAAAGAAGGAAAATAATTATAATCGAATTCGGGGTTACTGTGTTGCAACTCTTTTTCTCGCTTCGCTCCTTTACGACGTTACATTACGTCGTCTCGTTGTCCTCGTACACCTGTACGTCGTTTCTCGCCGTTACGTCGTGTACTTTTATAAGTTTGTATCCTGCTCTATTTTGAGCGCCGTAACGCCATAACGCCGTGTTTCACCTCATTGCTTCATTTGCGAGTTGTACATTTTATATCCATTCATCTTCGTTTTTCGGCACTTCCTTCGAGGCTCCCATCGTCGGTCGTCGGCGGGAGCGGAAGTCCGTCCGTTTAGCGTCATCCTTCCATTTATATCAGTTCCTCTCGGGTTTTTCACATGGTGATTTACTTAGGTGCGTCGTTGCACTACGAAGAGAGTTTTTGTTCAAGCATTTTTGATTCCGGTTTTGTGTTGAGATAACAAAATTGTGTTGGAATCTACAGTGTTTGGTCTAATACTGTTATATGGAAAATGGATTAGGTCTTTGGATTATGGACGTGGATAATGATGGACGTCGCCTGGATTGTGAATTACGATCTAGACGCTTGTAATTTAATTCAGCACAGTTTTGTGTTGATTTTTGTTTAACTCAGAACCATGTTGACTTTAACACACACATTTTTTGTGTTGAGTTCCGTTTACCTTAGGATTGTGCTTAAACGACACAATGGTTTTCGTGGTGTACTTGGGGGACAGTTTTTCGACTTTCTCCATGAAGTACTTTATTCCCGTATAGACGGTTGCACCAGTTGTTAGACTTTGACATTATGGTTCTGTCATCATCTTAGGGCTTTTCATTTCTATGCAGGACCTTACTCTCTACGTTCGTTTTTTACGGGTTCGGTCTCTGCAGCGGATTTATTTGTCCTGGTGCCGAGGACGTTATGCCGACCCGAGTCTGTTTCTATTTCCTTCGTTGCTGACTTCCTCCTTCACCTTCACCAGGATAGGAAGTTTCATATTAGCTCCATTGTAGGGTATGGATCTGCTCTGGCTAGGGGGTTACGTCTTACCTCTGGTACCGACATTAACCTTAACGATTATATCTCTGCGCTTATTCGCGCCTTCGCCTTAGTCGCGACGTACTCGCCTACTGTTACCGAAATGGGATATCGGTGTGGTTCTGTGTGCTTTGATTCGTCCGGCCTTTGAACCCTTTCTATCCGCTTCTCTAAAGCTGTGTCCTACAAGGCGGCTTTTCTGGCGGCTTTTGCTTTGGCGTCTAGAGTGTCTAAACTTCATGTTTTTGTGAGATCTTCCATGACTGGGACGGCAGATTGGTCTCGCATTTTCCTTTCGTTCCGTTCCGGAGTTTATCGCCAAAATGAGTCTGTTCGCTTAGGTCCGTGCGCTCAACGGTCGTACTCTATTCCGGCGTTTTTCAGACTTCGTACATGGGCTCGAAGGCGACCTTTTGTTTTGCTTACAAGCCATTCGCCACTATCTTACTCGTACCGATTCCGCTCGCGGCTCTCGGCGCCTGTTATTTCAGTCATTTCGCCCGTCTGCAATTGCATGACATTACGAAAATGCCATTGACGCGTGGTTTAAGAAGACCATAAAATGGTCTTATCAATTGGTAATTTACGCCTCCCCGCTACTGTATACTGCTTCTTCCCATGAGATTCGTGCCATCGCTTCGCATGGCCTTTATGGAAGAACTTGTCCGTCCATGACATTGTCCAGTCTTGTGTCTGGACAACATACTCCACGTTCACAAATTTCTATCTGTGTGATATATCAGTGCAATCAGATAGTGTGACCACGCTTGGGCCACTGGGGGCTACCCAGCACGTGGTAAGTTATTTCGGAAAAAGAGGGGGGCGGGTGGGGGGGGGGGTGCAAAATTGTGACCATTGCAGCATGGCAACCATCTTGCTGTATCATCTCATCTCATCTCTCAATTATATCATTTGTCCACATTCAATGTGATCATCTATGAAGGAAGAAATGTCAGATGGACGACCTTGGTCCCTCTAATCATCAATCTAAGATGCCTGACACTAAATCATCATTCTAAGATGCCTGAAACTATGGTGAGTGTAATCTTTACCTTAACTGCGGTTTTGCTTGTGTCTTTCAGGTTGAATCTGACTTCCTTCTGGATGATCTCAGCTGCGTCACCTACGCTCAACTCACAAGACAAGTTGGACGTAGGACGATTGTGGACTGAGAATGGTGTGGCTTGGCGCCCTCTAAGCCCGGACAGTTTACACTTCACCCGATCTTATAGGTACAGCCAAGTACCTGCATGTATGCTCCAACCGAGGTTGTAGCCCCACGTACCATACAATGCCTACCAAGAAGACCTAATAGCCCTAGGGGCAGAGGATTCTGACATCTTGGTAGAGTTTGCTACCACACCACGAGCACAGCTAGTACATGGATGTAGACACTCTAGATAAGTACAACTGTATCAAATCCATCCCCCTCTGTTGTCGACTGCCTCTTCTCATGAGATTCGCGCCATTGCCACGTCATGGCCGTTATGAAAGAACCTGTCCCTCCTTGACATTGTCCAGTCTTGTGCCTGGACGGCGAACTCCACGTTTACCAATTTCTATCTGAGAGATATGTCAGTCCAGTTAGATAGCATGACCACGCTTGGGCCGCTCATAGCCGCCCAACACGTGGTCAAGTAAATTTTGCAAAAAAGGGGGGGGCGGCATTTTGGATCATCGCAGCAAATCTGCAACTTGCTGTATCATCTCACCTCGTTCTCAATTATATCATTAGTCCACTTTATCATGATCATATATGAAGGAAGTTATAAAGTCAGATGGACGGCCTTGGACCTTTCATCATCAACCTAAGATGTATCATCATTCTAGATGCCTGACACTATGGAGAGTGTATTCCTCACCCTAACTGCGGTTTTGTTTGTGTCTTTCAGGTTGAATCTGATTTCCTTCTGGATGATCTCAGCTGCGTCACCTACGCCCAACTCACAAGACAAGTGGGACGTAAGACGATTGTGGACTGAGAAAGGTTCTATGGTGTAATGGCACTCTGGACTCTGATTCCAGCGGTCCGAGTTAACCTTGATCTCGGTAGAACCTCCATGGTGCAGAAGGGTTCTATGGTGTAATGGCACTCTGGACTCTGATTCCAGCGGTCCGAGTTAACCTAGATCTCGGTAGAACTTCCATGGTGCAGAAGGGTTCTATGGTGTAATGGCACTCTGGACTCTGATTCCAGCGGTCCGAGTTAACGCAGATCTCGGTAGAACCTCCATGGTGTGGTAGGTACAGCCAAGTACCTGCATGTATGTTCCAACCGTGGCGGAGCCCCTAAGAGTTTCATACAAATTACAACACATATAAGGGAAGTGGGAAGAGGTGCCGACATACTGACTGCGTCACATGACTTCACAGAATAGTCTTCTGGTTAACCTATTCTAAAGCACATGCCAAGAATCTAACGATTCGTGATATGTGTTGTATCTCAGGCACGCTTTTATTGTACCTGTTCATGTGGCAACTTGAATGATATGACCACACGGCCCCTAGCACCGGCATAAGCGGTATTAGATACAAATCTAGAGAGCTATGATGGAAATGCTCTGACAACTCGTATACTGGTAATTGGTGAGCTGTTTCGCTGTGAGAACTACAGCCTTAGTGGCAGAGGATTCTGACATCTTGGTAGAGTTGCTACCACACCACGAGCACAGCTACATGGATGTAGACATGCAAGATAAGTACAACTGTATCTTATCCACATTTTAACCTTTTACGTCTTTGACCAGGGTTTCAATTGTTGATTATTGATGTCTCATGCTTATACCCATGTCTGTGTCTTCCCAGCGGTTACTTAGCCTGCTTTTGAATCTACTACATGGCCGAGGTTCCCTCCTCCATATGTTGGTACTGAGGCATTGAAATTAAAGCAGGTTTACGGTTTAGGAAGCAAATATTAAACATTTATAAACAATGTTTCTATTTGTTACTAAACCAAACCTGCTTTAATTTAATGGGCCCTCCCGTCCGTCCCCTCGTACCGCGGCCTGGTTCACTACTGGTCTCGGTTTGTTACAATGAGAAAGAGGGCGAGAATGGGATAGCTCTGGCTTATATAGTAACCACGTTGGGAAGAGTGAGAGCTCTCCTAGGGGCGGATAACTCTCTCCTAGGGGAGTTAACTTTTAGTTTTACTTCCGTTTTCTACGTTTGATTGTGCACTTTAATGGAGATTAAAGGCATTGAAATTAAAGCAGGTTTGGTTTAGTAACAAATAGAAACATTGTTTATAAATGTTTAATATTTGGGGTAGAGATGGACCATCCTTGGTCCGAATGCGTCCTGGGAGGTGTCATGTTGTAGCTCTCGGGGTGTACAGCCCCATTTGAGGGATGTTCCCGTTATCTGTGACGTCATCAGTACGAGTAGTAGCGAAAGTGGACATTTTAGGAAAGTGCAGGAAGGTATTTGGTGTAGAGATGGACCCTCCTTGGTCCGAATGTGTCGTGTGGGGTGTCATTTTGTAGCTCTCGGGGTGTAGACCACGATTTAAAGGGATGCCCACAGCATCTGTGACGTCATTGGTGACGTCGTCAGTACGAGTAGTAGCGAAAGTTGGCATTTTGAGGCAGTGAAGGAGGGTATTTGGTGTAGAGATGGACCATCCATATCTGTCATGCGTATTATACAGTATCTGTCCTGTATTATATCAATCTGTGCTGTATTATACTATATCTGTCCTGTATTGTACCATATATGTCCTGTATTATACCAAATCTGTGCTGGGGGAGCCGCCCTGGGTATGTTTAGTATGTTCACAGCAAACAAATTGAAATATCAAACACCATGTTTTATTATTTAACGCACCGTCACATTAGGTACAAGTGTTTACCGGGCTCAAGTCAACGATCAGCATGTAGACATAGAGAGTATGTGCGGCATGTTATGGTATTCTTCAGTGCACGGGTGACGCATTCAACCGATGGCGGTGGTCGGTCAGCTTGGTAAGGAAAAACGTGACATTGGTTACCCTCTCTACCACCCATTGTGTGTTGGGGCGTTGACGATGTGCCCATCTCAAGGCATCCACGGTGTCCAGTATCGTCTCTAGTGACCTCCGGTTAATGATGGTGAATGGCTGGTCAGACACATAGATATTATTGCCGGGATAATAATACCGTAACTGGTCCGTCTTTTTGTGACGTAAGATGTACCCGAAAGCGACATACAATTTGAAGGCCGTAGTTTGATCTTTGAAGATGGCTTCCACGTAGCTGCGTAGACGGGTGAGGTTGGTCAGTGGCAAATTGTAATATCTTGAATAGGGCCATGAGGGTGGAAACAGTGCCGTGTCATGGACCAATGGCGCTGATCGATGTCACTCACTGGATGGTTGTCCTGTAAGAGATCGCCCAGAAAATGTTCGATATTGTCGGGCGTATGACTCGAAACCGTAACGCTGGGGTCCGACTGGATATCCAGGCTCTTCTGAACTGTGGGTATAGGCGTGCTCTCCTTCATCGCATCACCAGTGGCGTTCGTCTCCCCGGGCTTATCTTCACTGGTTCTGACCTTCCGCGGCTCCTCTTCAGTAGGAAGTTGTCGCTCATGCCATGGTACCGGGGCATGAATCAAACGTTGGTGTCGCAGCAACTGACTGGTCAGTTTGAAAAGCCGACCACAATCCTCGCATGGACGCTTGGGTGGCCCATGAATTGAACGTTCATGGCGCAGTAAACCATCTTCCCGATTAAATGACCGTGCGCAGGTTATACAAGTATACAGTCCGTCGTTGTGGACGGCTGTGTCGTGGCGACGTAAATTGTCTAGACAAGTAAACTGCTTCTGGCAAGTTGTGCAAGTGAACATCGTGGTGGTTGACAGAGTGTCTGATGAAACGACCAGGCCGCTTTCCTTTTATAGCACGCTAGCTGGTGATCTATTTTTAGCACACTCAGTTCAACTACCCCAAGTCGAGGACCGAGATGTACTGGTGTACGACTGAGCCGCATTGCGCGCGCGCGTGTGTGTGTGTGTGTGTGTGTGTGTGGGCAGTGGATTTTACATCCGGGATCTTGTCAACATCCGGGTTTCCAAGTGGGGTTTTCGCGTCGTTCCTCCGTCTTCCATCCGGGTACTGTGGTTTTACATCCGGGTCCTCAGCTTGCATCCAGGTTTTTCATGAGTCACATTGCGTACGTGTGTGTGTTTGTGTTTGAGTCCAATCGTGCACCATGTCGAATTACGTTCTCTCCGAAAACTTCCTCTCATCGCATCAATATGCAACAGGCACATTGCGTAATACACGTTTTATTATCCTGACAGCACCACCGCCACGACTACCACCACCACCACCACCACCACCTAGCGTTGCCGCCGTCAACGATCAGCGTATAGTCATAAAGAGTATGTATGGCATGTTATGGTATTCATCAGTGCATAGGTGAAGCATTCAGCCTATGGTGTAGTCGGTCAGCTTGGTGACGAAAAACGTGACATTGGTCATCCTCTCTACGACCCACTGGGTGTTGGGGCGTTGTTGTTGGGTCCATTCCAAGGGATCCACGGTGTCCAGTTTCTCCAGCATCGCCTCTAGCGACGCCCGGTTAATGATGGTAAACGGTTGGTCAAATACCCGGATGTTACTGCTCGGGTAAAAATATCGGGCTTGGTCTGTGTCCTTATGCTGCAGCACATAACCAAACGCCAGATTCAACTTGAAGGCCGTAGTTTGATCGTTGAAGATGGCTTCCACGTAGCTGCGTAGACGGGCGAGGTCGGTCAGTCGGAAATTGTGGATATCTTGAATAGGGCGATGACGGCAGAAACAGTGCCGGATCATGGGCCAATGGCGCCGATAGCTGTCACTCACTGGATGGTCTTCGTGTAACAGATCGCTGGGAACATTTATGGGTCCGTCCACGAAGTGTACTTTGCCCTCCACGTCGTACAAAATCTGGCCCAAGGTCTTGTCGTCGGAATTTGACTGTTGAATTAGGGCGACATCATCATCATCGGCCCTCGTGCGATGGGTGGGAGTTCCCGCTGTCTCGATACTGGTGCCTACGGGCTCCTCTACCTGCAAACGTGGCTGCAGAACAGGGTGTCGTGTGCGTTGGTGTCGCAGCAACTGACTGGTCAGTTTGAAAAGCCGACCACATTCTTCGCATGGACGCTTGGGTACTTCATGGCGTGCACGTGTGTGGCGCTGTAAATGATCCGGGCGCTGAAACGACAGTGTACATATCGTACAGTTATACCGGGCGGTTTCTTCGTGCTTGGTAGCCTCATGGCGGCATAAGTCATACGAACGAAGTGAATGATTTTCCGAGCACGTAGTACAAGTGAACATCTTGGTGGTTGACAGAGTGTCTGATGAAACGGCCGGACCGCTTCCCTTTTATAGCACGCTAGCTGATGTCATGTTCGGGCACTTCCGTGTCTCTTCGGATGTAAAAGTCCCCGGATGTAAAAGTGCCCGAATGTTTACGAATGTTCCACCATTCCGGACTTCTATCAGGTCCATGTCCAGAAGCTCTCATACGCCGCCATTTTGGAGCCACCATGTTGGATCCGCCATTTTAGAACCGCCATCTTGGATATGTCCCATAATGCACCGGGTCAAAATACTCGCTTCTGATTGGACGAGAACTCTGTGACGGATTTTAAATACTCGCTTCTGTTTGGTGTACGTCGCTAAAGGTGACCGGAACTGACCTTTGACGGCGCGCAGTGTAAAGGTTTCCACCGCGGAGCTGAAATTAGAAGTCGGAATAGTGGAACATTCGTAAACATTCAAGAACTTTTTACATCCGGGGGACTTTTACATCGAAGAGAACTTTGGAAGCCGCTTTGAGAACATGATATCAGCTAGCGTGCTACTAAGGAAAGCGGTCTGGCCGTTTCATCAGACACTCTGTCAACCACCAAGATGTTCACTTGACACTACGTGCTCGAAATCATTCCACTCGTCTGCATGACTTGCCGCCATGAGCTACCAAGCACGAAGAACCGCCCATTATAACTGTACGATAACTGCACTGTCGTTTCAGCGCCCGGATCATTTACAGCGCCACACACGTGCACGCCATGAAGTACCCAAGCGTCCATGCGAAGAATGTGGTCGGCTTTTCAAGCTGACCAGTCAGTTGCTGCGACACCAACGCACACGACACCCTGTTCCGCAGCCACGTTTGCAGATAGAAGAGCCCGTAGGCATCAATATCGAAACAGGGGGAACTCCCACCCATCGCACGGGGGCCGATGATGATGTCGCCCTAATTCAACAGTCAAATTCCGACGACAAGACCTTGGGCCAGATTTTGTACGACGTGGAGGGCAAAGTGCACTTCGTGGACGAAGCCATAAATGTTCCCAGCGATCTGTTACACGAAGACCATCCAGTGAGTGACATTTATCGGCGCCATTGGCCCATGATCCAGCACTGTTTCTACCGTCATCGCCCTATTCAAGATATCTACAATTTCCGACTGACCGACCTCACCCGTCTACGTAGCTACGTAGAAGCCATCTTCAAAGATCAAACTACGGCCTTCAAATTGAATCTGGTGTTTGGTTATGTGCTGCAGCATAAAAAGACAGTCCAAGTCCGATATTTTTACCCGAGCAGTAACATCCGGGTATTTGACCAACCGTTTACCATCATTAACCGAGTGTCGCTAGAGACGATGCTGGAGAAACTGGACACCGTGGATCCCTTGGAATGGGCCCAACAACAACGCCCCAGCACCAAGTGGACAGTGGAGAGTGTGACCAATGTTACGTTTTTCGTTACCAAGCTGACCGACCACTCTCATCGGCTGAATGCGTCACTCATGCACTGATGAATACCATAACATGCCGTACATACTCTATATGTCTACATGTTGATCGTTGACGGTACGGAGGTGACCGAAGATACACGGATGTTACCGAAGATGTCACGGCTCGGCCCTCG
>JAVTVY010025775.1:0-11349 GCA_036873755.1 Hanleya hanleyi
AGCCTGTCAAAGCGGTGACCTTTGACCCATGACGTCACAGAGTGAACCAGTCCGCCATAGCATTAGCATTAGCATACGTAAACAAGTAAAATCTGCTCCAATATTTTTCGATTTTTCGTCTATTCTCGTACGTTGGAGGCATCATACCTCGTCGGTGTGTTGTTGGAGGGTGTAGCAACACGAATGGAGATGGATTCAAGTGGCCAAACGGCGAAAAATCGGTGAGAAATTCGACGAAATTTGTGCAAAACACGTGAGGAAAGCCGACGAAATGGTCTCGCATTTATTTCGCTCACTTCATTGACGACAGCTATGCAACAACAGAGATGGCAAGAATGTGTGGATATCCCCCTATACTGAAAGAGGCTATTTCCAAGATCAAGACAAATAAATCTTTATCAGAAAGAGAAAATAGGCAACCCCTCAGTCTGCCGGAGTGCGTGAATTATACAGGGACGACGGACCTCGTGGACTCGGCAAGCGACAATCCGTTCTCGCAGACAAGCACTGTAAATCTCCCAGGATGTTTGGGCCCACACCGCTTCCATCGTCCCCTCTACCGAAGTGGGCCATAGATTTAATCTTCCACTCTTGAAATTTTGCATCAGTCCCACGGAGTGATCGAGCAGCCAATCCTGAATCCTACATCATATGCCCCGTCTTCCAGCTATTAACTGAACTGTAATAATCAATGTACTTTTAATCAACTTATTCCAGTATATCGAAAATTCACTTCTGGCACCAGCTTATCCTGATTATTTGGTGTCCTTTTGTATCTCCATGTGAGCAAATACATTCTGTTTTTTTGATACAATAAATTGAAATTGATCACCCGGAAGAGTAACTGAAACTAACAGAAAGGTGTGAAGCAAACGATTTTTTATGGGAGTGTGTCCAAAAGGGAGAGTGAAAGAATTAAGGTTTAACGTCGCGCGTTCAGCAACAGGGTGTCCAATAGAAATAAACTGGGCTTCTCCACAGGTGAGTTAGTTATTGTTTTAACATCAAATAGCTTCCTTTGGAATTGAAACTTTGTTTTCATTTGAGAGGACTTATCCACAGGTATGGTTTAGCTCCCGTTTTAACATCAAATCGCTAACAATAGTTGACAAACACTAAGCAATGTAAATAAGCCGGCCTGCCATGGTATAACAATCTGCCCGTCCCGTAAGAAATGAACAGTAATGGACCATACAATGCCAATAAACACACGCATATAAAAATAAAGGCGTAAATAACTACATAGTATGCTCTTACAATAACAAATTATCTGTAGATTTTAAATGAATATATATATTATAGTGACATCCACAATAATTCTTATGCATTAATCATACAATCAATAAGCCGGCCTAGTTTCCTTTTTGCTATTATTTAGATTGTTGCAAGGTTTTTAGCATGGAAGAGTAAATTTACGATCCTGTGCATTATAATAACTGATTTATGACTAAAAAAATTGCCAGATAAAAGCAGAAATGTATAAATATTATTGTAAGATCCACAGATAGTTGTAATTTCGTGTATAAAGCATGTAATCAGTGTATTTAAACCGGCCTATCACAGCCTAACACGGCCTGTCACAGGCTTGAAACAGGCCTGACATAAGGACGACCCATTTTGACCCCAGATTCGCTTGTATATGGCTAAAATCTATATGACTCGATAGCTTCTTCTTCTTCTTCAGTTTCATGATCGCTTACTGCCTCTACATTCTATTCAGTTTCAAGACCTGTATAATCTTCAAAGTCACAGCCTCCAAAGTGGTTAACGCTGAAATCGGAATCTGAGTCAGAGCTTGTACCGCTGTCTGTGTTATCCGCCATGTTTGACTCTGACCGCTTCACTGTGTGACGTCACAGGGTAATCGCCGGGCGGATTTACTGGGGGTAAAAATCAGGCACTTTGGAGCCGTATTTCAGGATATTGCATTATCGCTAAAATTTTGAGAAAAAAAATCTAAAAAATAAAGCAGGCCACAGGGAACTGTTTTTTATTGGTTTTAGCCTTTCAAAAATTGTGATAACATTCCCCTTTAAGCATATTGATACCAGGGGGCGTCATCAGGTCATCATTAGTAATACCCATAAAGGGGGACAAGGAGGCTAACAGCGCCCGCCTGGTATCAATATGCTTAAAGATAACCTTTTACAATATCGGATATTAATAATGGTGCAAAAAAGATCACTGTCGGGTTACGTGACAGCCCGGAGCTATCTCGCACTAGTTCCAGTTTTTGTCACCAGGGTCACGAGTGGTCAACACGACAGATGACGTCACAAGTCGCTCGGTGGTGGTGGTGTCTGTACACATAGGACTTTATATGAACTTTCGTGACCTTTTGAGTCCTATCACGGTGGTGGTGGTGGTGGTGGTGGTGTCTGTACATATAGGACTTTATATGAACTTTCGTGACCTTTTGAGTCCTATCACGGTGGTGGTGGTGGTGGTGGTGGTGGTGGTGGTGTCTGTACATATAGGCCTTTACATGGACTTTGGAAATTTTTAAGAACTTTTCATGAACTTTTGGGGACTGTGAGTGAGTGAGTGAGTGAGTGAGTGAGTGAGTGAGTGACTTTTCTTGGGCTTTCCTGGACTTTTAAGAACTTTTCATGAACTTTGGGAATTTTTAAGAACTTTTCATGAACTTTTGGGGACTGTGAGTGAGTGAGTGAGTGAGTGAGTGAGTGAGGGACTTTTCTTGGACTTTCCTGGACTTTTAAGAACTTTTCATGAACTTTGGGAACTTTTAAGAACTTTTCATGAACTTTTGGGGACAGTGAGTGAGTGAGTGAGTGATTGATTGATTGAGGCGGAAGAATCTGCCGCTGAGATGCGTAAATTCTTAATAAACAGACTTTTACCGCGCGAGTACAAAAGACAACCGATCAAACCTGTTGATTAGTTGATTTCGCCACGAGGGCGTACCGTTGCATTCGTTATCGATATACCCTCAGCTGACGTTTGGGTACTAGGATTGCTCAGTTTGTATTTTCGTTTTGAAACTGTCATTACTAAATTAATTTAAAATAAATATTTACTTTGAACTTTAACAACCGAAGTTGCGTTCTTCTTTCTTTCAACCACCGTCCAGAGCCGTTTCGATATGACTTTATATGGACGATGGTCGGTTACAGTTGGTATCCAGTGATAATAAATATACCATCCATAGATAGGTGTAGCAACTCTTTATCGTTATCACCGGTTTTGATTATTTGGAAAGTTTCATTCGCCAATAACCACAAAACTCACAACTACAGCAGCTCGGACACATAAAAAACTCGAATGATACCTGTCGAGCGAAACACGCGCAATCTCGGCATAAACTAACTCGACATTTTCCGCAAACTTCAACGCTTAATGACTCATTACAGTTTTTGCAAAATCTGGGCGAGAATAAACGGGATAATTCGTCCACACATTTACGTGTTTTAATCTCCGGAAGTGAAGGGGAATTATTTAGGAGGATGGTTGTCGGACTTCTTATACCCACATTCCAATCATCGTCATTATAAACCGTTCGTGTTTCAACGACTCCATCTACGGCGAATACAGTCTCCAAACTAGACCAACCGGAACTACCTAAAATGTCCGCTTTTTCTCGTACGAATCCGGCCCACGTAGAGTTGTTAGCCTATAAAAAATATAGAGTTGAAATATTAAAAGTGAGTAGCCCTTGTATTCAAATCATTTACAATCGATCATTTACAACGCCGTTCGCTATGTACATCGTTATATCGACAAAGTCGGTATTATCTGCGAGTAGATCGCAATAAAAGTATTATACTTACGGACGATTCTCTAGGTTTGATGGTATTTTTCAGTAAATTCGCCATTCCGAAGTAAGCTATAAATTGAATTCTATTAGAGATATATATATATTTCGACAAGCAGTTCTCAAATAATGATCTATTTCACCGTATACCCATTCAACTCCCGCTATACGTTTATTGTATAATCGCCCTAATTAAATCGATATCGGTCTGTAAATATAAACACTCGAACACCCAATATTATCATTTATCACATTTCAGAGTAAATTGTAGGGTTTTGATTGGTTAATTACCATAGTACATTAGACCGTATTGTAATTCTTCGTTATCCACCGTTGGTATACCAATTCAGAATTCTCGTATACCAATGCTGTCAAGGTCGCGCGTGCTCATATACCAACGCAGTCAAGGACGCGCGTGCAACACCTGCAGACAAAGCCTGATTCAGGCGAATTTGTCTGCGCGAGTTTGTATGGGCGAGTTCCGCCACTGGAACAAGTTGTGCGAGGCAAATTGCGTATTTGCGGATGAAGATAAGAAATAAATTATCATCCAAAGCTTTATATGCCACAAAAACAGGAACGTCAGAATGTCAGCTAAGTATTTCATCCAGTTTATTGTTCATCGCGGAACAGATCGAAAAGAGATCGAAACACTTTCCCTGTCCGACTCACGATGTCTTACCGTACGTTGTTCAACGTTGAGTTATATGCCTGTTTTTCTTTCGAGTTGGTGATATATGTTAAACCAACCAGGAAAATAGCTCTTCAATGTGATAAATTCGTTATACCAGTGTTTTGCGTTGGTATACAGGCTGATATTTCGTCTCGAAGATAAACATTTTCACTCGCCCTTCGGGCTCGTGAAAATATTTATCTTCTCGAGGAAATATCAGCCTGTATACCAACGCAAGACACTGGTATAACTTATAGTACTAATTGCAATCGAGTTCTGCAAGTTATAATCGAAACGCCTGCTTATATTCAGACCGAGTGATTTCTGTTATTCGATCACACCTGTTACCACAATACACCCCTTCGCATTGACAGGTATTAAAATCAATACAATTATGTATCATGTACCCATATAGCGAGGTTAAATATAAATATATACCGAGTGTTTGGTAATACTAATTGCAATTTGTAAAAAATTAATAGTCTACAATATATATGAACGATTAACGTACAGATTCGGAGAAATTATTAATAATATCGTAAATCTATACTACATAAAAATATATATCGAAATAACACCTTTTTGTAAAAGCGGAATGAAACCTAAAATATAGGCTATTTAAACGATTAACGTATGAATTCGGAAGATTTATTTATAATACCATCTGTAGATCTTTAATATATATATATTCAGGTAAATTGTAACGTATGTAATTTATTAATATCCAGACTCAATAATTTATACAAATAAAAATTGTTAATGACGTATGACAGCGCTCGGTGGATTTGGGAGGCTATTTGGGAGGCTAGGGCCTGTAATACTCTTCCCCTACTACTGACGGGTGTTCAAATATAATAATATCGGCATCGCATATGTAACACGACATGATTTTAATTTCCAACGCGGGAATACTTACATTGATGTCGCGTTACATAAGCGATGTCTGATTGGAGGCAAAATGCACGACTGAACTCTCCTCAGTCCTGTATCTATAATCTCACCTACCTAGATGACGGTACCGAGAATTTGATAAGTAATATGATCCACTCGTATCACATAATAATGCCACTCAGAATTGCTAATAGTACTGAGTGGTGTCTGCAACACGCACAGGTATGCACAAAACTCTATCGATCTATCTAGAAACAAAGCAAACCGCATGTATTGACGTGATTGAAACGACTAAGCAAACGTATGTATAAATTTAAGGATATATGACATTTTTGTTACTTTACGTTTTCTACTTCTTACGTTTTTCTCAAACTACAATGAAAGAATAAATTTCATAGAAGTGATATTGTACCCACAATATCTAGTTGTGATAATTATTGTCACATAATTGGTATGTACGCGTGAACAGTATATATACATTCCTCGTATTGTTTCTACATGAAAACGTACGCTCTGTTTTTCTCATATCTTCCCCTGTCTGTTGGGATACTCTGAAAAAACAGTTGTGTACAAAATTGCACATCTACAAAAAATGTGTATCAGGAGTATACAATTTGTCGGTTACAGTAAATATCGTACTTTTGTGTATCACAGCTACACAGTGATTGTAGATATTCAATTTTGTTACAGCGATGTGTACCTAGGGTACACAGTTTGTGTACTTTTGGTACACAACTGTTTTTAGAGAGTATGAATTTAAAAGAACTTTGAATTGTATACCACAGGTTTTTTTTATAATACATCCGAATTTTCGTACTACTTTACACGCGAAATGCTATAATATATAAACGAAAGAAGTAAAAATCATTTTAGCTTAACTAAAATTAACTCGTCCCTTTCCAAATCCGCAAATATTACTCATTCTACGTTTAGACCCACTATTTACCGGTGTTAAAGCACCAATTTATACTTTCGCCTTCTATATCATCACAGCCCGA
Organism: Hanleya hanleyi; assembly: GCA_036873755.1. Lineage (NCBI taxonomy): Eukaryota > Metazoa > Mollusca > Polyplacophora > Lepidopleurida > Hanleyidae > Hanleya > Hanleya hanleyi. Next base: position 6,335 of record JAVTVY010025775.1, read on the forward strand.
GTTAGAATCACCCCGAACTCACGGAACGGTACCGTTTTAGCCCGTCGTACGGTTACAGTAAATATCGAACACATGTCTCGCGCAAATAATATCCACATGTTGTAAAGTAAGACAACTGCTCCGATGATTTGTCATAGATACAACTGAATTACACAAACAGACGTTTGTCTTGGGAACATGCGCTGCCTTCAGACCGTTGAATTGTATATGTTTTTCTTCCCATCGCTATTCAACGAACAGATTTTAGACACGTGTATTTCATATCATCTTCATTTTATTCAGCCAATTTCTACGTTCCCACTTCGAACTTCCCTTGATATATCTGGACCCCTTCAATGTTCAAATAACTTATAAATAGACACGAGACGTCACTGACCTCGAAAACATTTGAAATTCGAAATGGGTCGCACAAGAGCGTTATTGATTGACTGACCTAATTAGTGGGCACCATATTAGGAGGAAGGACGCCGCTAATAGAGGATGATGTCACTCTATGTGACTTCACTCGCAATCGATGTGTACGTTCTGATTGGTTCTTCTGTTGTTAGCTGGTGAAATTTACACCTCGGATTTTGAACGCTGAAGGGGTCATATAAATCAAGGCAGGTTCGAAGTGGGAACATAGAAATTGGCTGGATAAAATGAAGATGATTTCATATATGAATGCGCAGAAATATATCACACGTACAGTATAATTGACCACGCTTGGTATGGCTTCACGTCAATTGAGCAGTCTACATCATGTCATTTGCTGGAATTCCATTTGGATAACAGATGATGAACATGTGAGGCCTAAGGATTCTGTCCATACATAACAGAACACTTGGTTTACCTCTTTACGGCGCTGGACATCTGTCCTACGTTAATGCGAGATCGAGCAATAATTACGTTGATGCGAGATCGAGCAATAATACAGATGGAGAAAACTCCGATATGGTATTTTAATCTGACAGTTGGATACATTTTAAACCACGAGTCACCGAACCCACATTGCTTCACCGATCATAATGATAGTCGCATGTTTTTGAGGCACCAATTTACATCAATGACAGAGTTCAAGCTGTATTTACTGCAATCTGAAGTGTTGCACACAAATTAAGAGCTGATTACCTCCCCTTAGAGCATCGAAACATAATTTCGTAAACCCGCATAATATAGGCGAAAACAATATCACATTGTACACAGACCTACATCATATGTAGTGTCCACATATGTACCGTTAATCTGAATTTCGTTGAATTCTGCTCTTTGAGTACAACTCTTTGCTTATAGTCCGTGAGCCAGACCAGATATCGGTACCACCTGGGGTGGCAAATTCTCATTATGTTTTTTTGGAAGTCCCATATCCATAGATGCAAAAAACACTTTGAAAGCAATCCGGGACTCACAGCTTAATAGTAGTAATCACCTCTTAAAGATGGACACCCGAGTCCAATCTGAGGGACCAGATTTCGGGGTAGGGGAAATATAAAGTTGAATAACTTTGCAAGTAATGGTGATATAGTGACATTTGGCCACTCGAAATGTTGGTATCTGTTGCATGCTATTATGTCAATTATGTAGGTCACCTGTAGGAAAACTCGCTGCAGATATCATACCAATGGGGCTTTCTTAACCTAAATGGGTTCAAATGGAAGCCAAGAGGTACCCAAGTCTATAATAAGTCTAAATAAGTGGAGTTTATTATTATTTAGACTGTGGCCGAGAACTATTTTTGACGCATTTTCAAAAATGGTCTTTTTATTGCAATTAGTTGTATATTTTGACAAATAACTACTCCAAATGCTAATGGCCATGTCTTATGTCTATTCAGGGATTAGTTAATCTACATCTCGAGGCAATTAGGTCACCAGTGGTCAAGGTCAAAGATTGTCAATTATTAATTTTCTACATTTTTACTTGGGACTTTCATATTACAATTAGTGCTGCAGCATGGGTCCCAAAAAAGATTATTTTACAAGTAACCCAAACCGGCATTTTAGCAAAGGTCATCATCACGACGGCTGGATTATGAATGACGGACTAGACGCTTGTAATCATATCTCAAACTGATCGTTATGGCACCAGGAGTAAGGAAATGCATGATGCCAAGCTTGTATACAATTACAAATCAAGTTGTTACCTATTTTCCAGGTGGGGTGGGGGGGAGATATCAACTGTTCTTGAATGTAACTGTACTATAAATGTTGGCTGCTGATTACAAACGTCTAGTCCGTCATTGATAATCCAGCCGTCGTCCATTAGAGAATATCCGCGTCCATAATCCAAAGACCTATTCCATTTTCCACATAACAGTATTAGCACCAAATTCAAAAAGACAATCATAGTATACATAAACATAGGCTTGTTTCCTGCAAGAGAAGCGGTCAACAGTTTTCAATGATGCCGGCAAGACATCATGATGTTCCAAAAATATCAAATCCGTATCGCTGATCAGTATTCTTAATCCATAATATTCGTTATAGAGTCGTCATCTAAAAAAACGATGTATCTCAGTCACGCTTTGATTGTGACTGTTCATATGAGTACCATGAGGATCTTGAAGTACATGGGTTCATACGGCCCCTAGCCCCGGGTTAAGCGGAATCAGACACAGGTTACGAAAGGTAGCGCCATAGATCTTGTACGCTACGTTCGTATTTTGCTATCAGCATGCGATATGTATCGCCAAATTTGAGAAACTTTGAGTGGAGGCGCTTGGTGGAATAGCCCTGTTTTATAAGTTTCTGCAACAATGTTTTGTGACGTTGATTAAAATCATCACATTTAACACAGATCTAGCAAATGCTACTAAGCGAGATATGTATACGCCATATGCAGGTCCCACTGGAATATTACTATCCAGAAAGGGATAGTTTACGATGTCGAAATTGTAATCATCTCTTTGTCATAAAGTCGACGAGAGAGAATGCCCGCTTCATTTTTATAGAGATATAGATCTAAATATGATGTGCCTGTAGGGCTGTCTGTAGTTTCCTTCAAATCCAGCGAAGGTGGATATATATCCTTCACTGCGTCATTTATATAGCGATTATCCACAGCGAGAAGATCGTCTATATAGCGTTTGGTGAATGAGAAGGAACGGGCTTGAATGGATCGGTTTTTGAAAGCGCCTGCATATAGTCATATTCATAAGAGAACAGATAGAGGTCGGCCAACAGGGGTGCACAATTAGTACCCATTGGAATACCTATATGCTGCTGATATATTGTGTTGCCAAATTTCACATAGATATTTTTAATGAGAAATTCAAGCAACTCTATAAACAAAGAAACGTCCCATGAATGATATCTATTGTATGTAGTCGAGCCAAAGAATGCTTTATGGCTTCCGACATTAATATATCTACGATCAGTTTTCTTGAACACAGATACTATTAATGAACTTAGACGGTCAATAAGGTCCTGATGAGGGATTGTAGTATAGAGAGTCGAGAAATCCCATGTGGATACATGTCTGTACGGTATGTGACCTTTAGCATCAAGTTCTTCGTATTGTTTTGGGTTTTCAATATCCACATACATTCAACATAGAGTTCTTAGAAATAATTGGCGCAATACCTTTCCCAAAATGCTTTTACCTCTGAAGGGCCCTCGTCAATAGGGTTGAAAGAAGCTTGGTGGTGCAGCTTCTAGAACCAGCTATGAATCTAGCTTTGTATGGTGATTTATGCATTTTGGGAGTCCAGTATATTTTTGGTATGTCGTTATATGATTGGTTGGAAGACAAATACCTCTTTCCCTGAAACCTTTTGGCAATGATTGTTAAATAAAATCTTCCAAGAGTAAATGCGGTTTGGGAGTAAGTAGACGTATTTGATGAAGATCATGTCTGCACTCAGTTCTTTAACCAGCACCTGGTAATAAAGTAATATTTACATATGAATATTATATTATTCAGACTTTGTCTGCTGGGACTATGACGAATTTACTCTGGAGATTTGCTGGAACTTCTTGCGAATTGAGGTTTCTCAGTACTTGTTTTGCTTGGGGAAGAGTACTTCTGTCAATATGGCGGATTGTTTCAACGACCTTGCTCTTGGTGAAGTCCAGCCAATCAGCGAGTACTGTAGGTTCAACTTTTTCTCGCTTAGACTAATCAATAACGTACTGTTCTAATGCAGACAGGACTATCTTCTGGTCGGCCTTCAGATTTATTCTTCTTGGCTCTCTATATTTAGGTCCTTTCATCAGGAGTAATTTCAGATCCTTATCACTCACCACATCAAGGTCACCAGTCACAATATGTTTGCATGGTGTATAGATAAAGTACGACGATTCACAATCACAACTATAGCCTCCTGACGTGTATAAGTTCCAGTCAAACTCCTGGACAACATTGGAGTAATTGAATATTTTGGTGGCTATAGATTTAGTGTACTTATATGAAATGCAAGGAGGTTCTGTGAACCTAAAATAGTTTGGTACAGCGTTGCGTACCTCTGGATCATTCAGGATTCGAGGTAAATTAATGATGTCCAGTCCTTTATCTAAGTAGTTGAGTTTCAAGAAAAACCGATCTTGAGATGTTTCGATTATGTTCACTGGACGATACAACCGAAAATACGCTATATCTTGACATACTTTAATGATATTTGATGGTATTATATTTCCTGAAGACGCAGATTGTTGTATATCTCTGGCTATTTGATCTAAAGCTCTCAGAGGTAACGCATACAGAACTGTACGTAAGCTATGTATACTATTGGGTGCGTTAGTTAAACCCACTAAGTAATTTAAAGTGATATGATCGTGAATCATCCAACTATTAAACTTTCGCCAACCATGGCTGCGTTGTCTCCGTTGATGGGGTTTAAATAGTTGGGTAATGTTGGATATATTTGAACGGCGGTTTGTAGCAATGCCGAACCCACTGACATTATCATTTAAACCAAACGGAAACACTGACCCAAGTTCTAGCATCCAGAATAATTCTCGCACTCGGATTTTTCTCTCAAATCCAAAGGGGGAATCCTTAGTAGATGGATAGACGACATCTATGATCTGAATACTAAA
>JAVTVY010025776.1:0-10811 GCA_036873755.1 Hanleya hanleyi
CTCATGTGAATTAAATCGTCTCCTCTTCAAGTGTACTGATTTACGTAACATTGTAAGCCCGTACGAGCTGTCTATGAATAGTCTTGGATCATACGTCACCAATGTGGAAGTGGCTGAAAGAAAGGTCAGTGAGAACATGGTTTAAAGGCTAGGCGCAGCAGGGATGAGAAATTTCAGCGTTTTTCCTGCAAGTTTTATTCCTAAAACCTGACTTCGGTATGAAAGTTAAAAAAATGAGGTGGTGGAGGTATTTTCAGCTGTTATTTTCACATTGCTCCCTCATCCCTACGCTGATAAACAGCTTGTATCACTGACGTCCCTACTCTCCTTGTTCCCCCCGCTGATTCACATCGCATATTTCGCGCCTCTTGGCCGTAAGGGGGCGCTCTGCACAGGCCAACCACCAATGACCAATGAATATCACTCTTACGGAAGAGTCTTGGCAATATGAGTTGTCTCCCTTTTCAAACGTTCGTATGTCGTTAACGGCAAAACTGACAATAAACGGACGGCAAAACAGCTCTAATTACGTTAATTTCTGAGTTATGATTTATGGATAGCTTCCTCCATTGTTTAGTAAGGTTCATCAACTGATTGCAAACACTTGTTCACTGATACCTTCAAATAATTAACAAATAAATCTCTGTAAATGTTGTTAATATCCCACTGATAAGACCACGCTTTATCGTCCTGAGTATATAAGGAGATCAAGCTGCCTAGAATGGTAACGTAAAAACACCGTTCAATTGTTTCAGATTTTGAATTGAATGTTGACTGTAATAAAAACGGGGAAAAGTTCCTTTGAGAGATGCGGTAAGAGGGCGTGTTGCTGTCAAAATATTGGTATGGCTTCCACATTACGTGAGAGTCGTGATCTCACTATCATGAAGGCATGACGTAATTTCGATCACGTGAGGTAGTTAGCCAATCGTGGTTAGTATGAGGAATCTGGTTATCTCCGAGCTATTACAGCACGGCCATTGGGTAACCAGATAAAGTGCCCCCTGACGACCAAGAGGCGCGAACTTGGTGATGTGAATCAGCGGGGGGAACAAGGAGAGTAGGGACGTCAGTGATACAAGCTAAATAGTATGAGCGTACCTCATCCCTGGTGCAGTTCTCAAATCTTCCTTATTTGTTAGGTACGGTATGGGTGTTTTGTTAGCTGAATGATCTTGATCCATTAGTCAGGGAGTGAATAGTTCTACATTGAACAGCCCGTAATTTCTTTAAAATCAAGTATGCTGCAGAAAGCCTCTTGTAAGATGTCCCCATACATTATCAAGCTGAATGTCAACATTTTGCTCTGCAGGCCCTGAAGGCATATAGCTGTCAATCAATTTGGGGATGGAATTTCTATTTTCAACTACCAAAAACGGTGTATGAGAAAAAGTGTGGTAAAAATTGGGGTTTGTTAAAAAATAACATACTCCTGGAAAAGTCCAGTTTTCTTTATTCCAAATTGTTATTTTGACTTCAGTTGCATTATATTTTGTAGGCTATTAACACTCTGGTACTATGGTCAGCTCTGACTCACAAAGTCAAACTTACAAAACTTTTGTGGAAGAAGGTAGATGACCCTATTCCCATGGCCCTAGTAATCAGTACCATGTTCCATAGGCTCACCAAGTACTGTGCAGACAGAGACCTCAGATCTCAACTCAAACAACATGCCATGTATGTAATTTACCTCCAGATTTGAGATTTTCTAATGTTCTACATCAACTACTTCCTGAGTTGATGTTCACCTTGTTCATAATACATGTATGTTTATTAAACAGTAGGTTAACAATTCTGAGACATAGTGCAGTTCAAATTTTGTTTTGATATTTCATATAGGAAGTGCATTTTTCACCATTAAAGTGCAAGATTGTTAATTTCAAAGTGAGGACGGCTCACTTTTTCATTTGTGATATATAATTTTTTTATTTGCGATTTCTTAAGTCGTACATTTATGATGACAAGTGAAGTGCATTAAATGTTTAGTATTATAGATTTAGGGGTAAAAATATAGCTTTGTGGTTTACTGAAATTGTTGCGAATATATCACTGCATATTGCCTTAATTGTCACTTCAGTGAATTCGGCAGCATGGCTGTGGATTTGTTCGACCTGAGCTACATCGACTCTCCTCCACAGGCTTTGAGTATTCTGAGTAAACGCCTTCCTGATTACGATAACAGAACTGTGATGGAGATTGCCTACATGGGCCGTAATCGCTACTTTATCTCTCACAAGTGTTGTCAGCGCTGGTTGAATCAGAGATGGTATGGTCAGGTGACGGTGAGAGAGTTGGACTGGGGCCTGTTCTCATTACCACACTGGTTCAAGGTATCACATTATACTTACATCACTCTGGTCAGATTCATCCTCATACAACATCCCAAACCTCAAATTCATCCAGGAAACATCCCATGTCATAATTCCTGGATAAAACCATAATACTTGGAAAGTTCAAGTTGTATTTTCCTGCACTTTTATACAAAGACTGAGTATGTAACAGTATTTGTGCCATCTATGATGCCCACCTTCCTAAATCCTGTACAGTCACAGTCATTTGTTCATGGACTCAAAACAATCCATGCTGCCTACTTGAAGTCAACAGTGATCTCATGTACACATTTCCTCTTCTTCAGTCCAGCTGAAATAAATGTGGGGAATTGTTTTTTTAAGGGCAACCTTGAAGTCCCATTCCCACTGAGGTCAAGTGGTTGAAGCTCACGGCCGATCGTAATGCACACCCGAAGCCATTGTCTTTGCAGGGCTGCTTGTTATTTTATTTGGAGAATGACTTGCTGATTGAACACTCAGTACTGGACTTTAGATGTATTTTGTCTGGTAACGACCAGGTGTTAACAAATGGCATTGCTGGTTAATCCTTTCCTGAATATCTGTCAAGTTGCCCAATGAAGCATCAGTTGAACAGCCAGTAATTTACAATTTTATGAACTGGTCACTCACGAAAGTTAAATGCCGTGAATTTTTCAAACTTTAGAAATTGTGAAAGTAACATGCCACAAATTAAGTAACATGTTTTACGTTATTTGGATAATAACATTTCACAATGAATTCACAACCATCAGTGTCTCTCTGACAGAGGATTGTCTCAAAGCTGATTGTGGACGAGATGGAGAAAATTAACCAGTTTAGAATTTGTTTCTGGTAGAATAATTTTTAGCATTGAGATTGTCTTGTTTACCAAAATGTGGTGATTAGGTTAAGTAAAACATGAACTTTCTTACACTTCATCTTTTGTGTTCATTTTCAGATTTATCTTTGTGCATTTCTGGTCTTCCCCATGTTTATTTGGCTGTCATTTACACCTAAGCCAAAGGACACCCAGAAAATGGAAGTGGAATGTATGTACTAGTGGAGCTTTAAATGTTATTGTAATCCCTCTAATAATTCAATCACAGGAAGTTAAATTTCCCACAATAAAATCTAAGGGTGATCAAATTTATCAGAACGGGAAGTTGGCAAAATGGTTCGAAATCATGCAATATAATTCATTATTTCTTGGCTATTTCCATGATTCTAGAGGGTTATCAAATTTATTAGAACCACCGATTGAATTTTGTTCTCAAAATTGATAGTGATTGAATTTCGATAGCGGGATTGAATTATTAGATGGATTACTGTATATACACTGTAAACCAGCTAGTTCCTTTATGACTAAGTAATCAATTATATTTGGGTGAGGTATGTGAGTGAGGTCCATGGTATGTGAGTGAGGTCCATGGTATCTGAGTGAGGTCCATGCTGTTTGAGTGAGGTCCATGGTATTTGAGTGAGGTCCATTGTATTTTGGGCGCATTGTATTTGAGTAAGGTCCACTATATTTGAGTGAGGTCTATTGTATTTGAGTGAGGTCCATTATATTTGAGTGAGGTCCATTGTATTTGAGTGAGGTCTGTTGTATTTGAGTGAGGCCCATTGCATTCGGGTGAGGTCCATTGCATTTGAGATAGGTCCATTGCATGTAATTGAGGCCCATTGTATATGAGTGAGGCCCATTATATTTGAGTGAGGTCCATTGTATTCATTGCATATAAATGAAATCCATTGTACATAAGTAAGGTCCATTGTAGTTTAGTGAGGTCCATTGTATATGAGTGAGGTCCATTGTATTTAAGTGAGCCCCATTATATAGTAGTGAGGCCCATTGCATTTGAGCAAGATCTATTGTATTTGAATGAGGTCCATTGTCTTTGAGTGAGGTCAATTGTATTTGAGTGAGGTCCATTGTATTTGAGTGAGGTCCATTGTATTTGAGTGAGGTTCATTGTATTCAAGTGATCTCCATTGTATTTGAGTGAATAATCCAGATTTCTTCCAGTGGAAGGCGAAGAAGATGACACAGAGAAGGAGAAGGAAGACAAAGATTATCTGATGAAACACCTGGGATCTATTGAGATGAACCATGTAAGTACAACTATTATACGGTATGTCACAATATAAACATGTCAGCATGGTCAGTGATTTCAACAATCATGACAATATCTGAGAGGATTTCTCATATCAGCTGTTATTTTTGCTCTGAAGATAATGTTATGAAGGAAATGTATCAAAATTACCTTGTACCATCCCCATATTGTGACTCTCCATACACAACCTTGGTTGAAATGGCCAGTTTAAGTTGAATAGCCAGACATCTGGTTGGATTGGAGGCAGCTCAGGGGCAGATACAGGCCTTATTTTATACCGTTATACGGCGCCCAAAATAAACGAGGTCTAAAAACGCCAAAATTAAGAAACGGAAAACGCTCAAATTACGATGAAAAAATTCAGGTATTTTAGTTTATTATGCAGCAAATTTACGTTTTGTATTTAATTTTGCGATGGTTTACTCACGTTTGCGTTTGTCACTTCACAAATGAAGCGGCGAAATCAAGACGTAAATTACCAATGGCATGCGAGCCGCCATGATATTCACCAACCCGATTCATATGAACTTCACTTGATAACTTGATAGGGAAATGATAACTTTAACTACGCTGAACGCTAGCCGGAAGTTATCGTCTTGCGGGCCGCGTAGAACAAGGTGTTCGCACAGCGACCCCTGGTGGCAAGGTTGATTCGAGCAGACGTCTACTTCCCGTGTTAGGAAGCAGACGAAAATGCCTCGTGGTCGGCCACCGACAACCGGGAGTTCTCATAATCCGAAAAGCGCCAGCTGTGTCCACAGTCAGAAGTGAACTGCTGAGCTTGTGAAGACAACGGGCGGGAGAATAGGCCGTTTTATTCAGAAACGTCCACGGGCCGATCCTGGTAATTTCATGTTCCTAAGTCACGTTCTTTGGGAGTTGTCTCCCCTTGGTCTATGTCACCCGTGCAGAGAATGGAGAGCGCCAGGTTTTCAGTTGCCAAGTCTCACGGAATTTCCGTGAGTATCAAGAAATATGGACTAACCTCCCGATCTTACGGAAGAGTTTAGAAATCTCACGGAATTCATAGAATATCTTCTCAAAAGTCTAAATCTGCACAAAAAAAAGACTCATTTTCTCATGAAAATGATAATATAACATTTTTTTTCTCATGAAAATTGGGATGTAATATAACATTTTTAACAATTTTCCTATAAAAATTGACATAATCTCATATGGAAATTTATTGTCTGGAAATACGTCTGATGCGTTTTGAAGCATCTGAGAACGTCTAGTGGCAGGGGCCCTAGGCGGGCCCCAGACCCCCGGCCAAAGTTTAAAGGGTGCCCAAATTAAAAAGCTGTATCTGCCCCTGCAGCTAAGCCCATACAGCTGCAACCAATCAGAATGCACGATTCATGTTAGCCGATTAGGGGGATAACTTGCTTCAGTGTGAAAGCCCCACAAGGTGGCTCAGCACGACACTTGAGTCGACTTACAGTACACTGGCCATTTCCATGACAATTGCTACATAATGGACCTGTGTATGCCACCCTGGCTAGCAAAGATGACTATGCACAGTTGGTATATTAATGTATGTTCTAAGGAATCTCAGAATCACAAGCAAGTTTAAAATGACTATAAATAATAGCATGAGTCTGAATGGAGTGTGCTCTTGTTTCTGATCTATACATCACAATGCCTATTTTCACGTTTTACATGTGTTTGTAAAATATGTTTGGAGGGCTTATCAAATTCCCTTTTAAGTCAAGTCAAGTCCTTGTATCAGTGAAATGAGTCCCATTATAATGTTTCTTTAGAAAAATCAGCGCAAGAGGAGCCATGGCCTGGGTATAGAGACGTTAGAGACGTTGAAGTATGCAGTGAGCAGTAACAGGAGGAAGTTAGCCTTACCTGTCCTCAGACAAATCTTCTATCTGTGGAGTGCTCCTGTTACTAAGTTCTGGATGTTACAGGTAAACATGAGCTTCTCACACAAGCTCATTTAAGAAGCATTGTGTTTCATATATGTGTATATATACATGTATGTGAAGGTTTCAGCAGAGCTTGTATATTGAAGACAGCCAGCACCCTGGCCATGATGATACAATATATCATTGTATCTGTGCATTCCTACTATTTAGCTCATATGACCTTTCACCAAAATATGGTTTCCAACTGGAACAGGACTATGGTTAACTTTGATGTCATTTGAAAGTAAGACATTGCAAACATGTATTAGTCATGTGTTTGCTTCTAGAAACATGCTGTTTCACTATGTTTGTATATTGTGTGGCCTCATCCTGCTCACCTCTCAGTGTATGTTTGTTTTATTCATGTTTCTCAGCCAAGGATTTTAAAAGCAGCCCTTCCATCATGAATGTGGCAAGGGGTTTCCAGGGTGCATGATATACATTAATATACAACTTGAATATATACACCAGAAACGTTCAAGCTTGGAATACGGTAATTTCCCTATTAATTCGCGATGTAGTGATGAAACTCACCACTCCAAAAATTGGCTACTTTCGAATTATTTGTTGAGCTAATTCCAGAAAAACGCGAGTGTTCGAATTAAATGTCGCGCCGACTTCCACGGAAGGTCCAGAATGGTGGACCGCTTTGCCGTGGTCGTAGTGATCGTATTTATTACCGTGTATTAACTTTGATATCTCATCATAGTTTCCATAAAAGGCAGTGTATGATGTTAGAAAATCTCCTCTACCCTGATAAAGGCGTCTAATTTTATTCGAGGAAGTCAAGCATATATATTGATCGAGTGACAAGTTCAGCAGCCCGTTCAGCAAGATCATGCAAATTTTTGAGCTGGCGTCCGTAAATTCGCGTCCGTAATAACATCGTAAAAGTAAGCCAAAACATTGAACGTATTCCTTCCTTTTTGTCCAGTATTAGCTATGATCTATATTATGAAACCTAACTGACATGGAATTGAAAGAATATTCTGGAAATATAAAGCTATACACGTAACACATATTAGAGTATTTCAGTGCTCACAAAACCCGGTCGACAATGGCGACTAAAAAATGACAACTGGCGACTGAATTTTTCAGTCACTCGCCAATGTGTCGATTAAAAAATAGAGTAACTCGCCAAAGTGGAGAGTGAATTTTTGATTAATGAAGTGTTTAGTCGCCAAAGTATTTTTGTGTTTAGTTTATCAGGCAGCGAAATCCAATCAGGCCTAAAATATACAGGAAATAATGACAGAGAATAATGCCGACGATACAGACATGGGGAAGCTTAGTCTATTTATAGCGACCACGTGGTCTGATGTAATATCCGCGCTCTTGAAACCATGTGCAGGCGTGACACAATAAGATCACGTGCATGCCCTAGAAAAGTTAATCCACGGCCCGCTGACTGTTCTCAGCCAATGAAATCATCATAGTAAAATTAACGTAAACAAATTCTATGAAACAAACTTGGCGGGAATTTGCAAGTTCAAGGTCAAGATTCCAAATGGTCCGTCAATGCGATGGTATGCCTGAAGCACGACATGTGCGTTTTGACTTTAGTGTCGCTTCTAAAACAATTGTAGTCAAGTAAAACCAGCTCAGTAAATTTAAATGTTGAAAGACACACGTCATGTGGTAAAAGTTTGCAGAGAAGAGTTTGAAACTTTTGTTTCACCTGACCGACTTTTTATTCAAGCCATTTCAGATTTTTTACCGTATATATTTTTTCCGACTGCGGCGAAACGCGATCAAGTTAGGATAAAATAACAGGACTGCGGAGTTAATTGAATCAATTTTTTCCCTTATGGACTGTAAGTAATAGTAATTCAGTCTGATTATATTGTACCATTCCCTGTTGTTTCTCTGCGTTTACAAATAATAGCATACGGTGATATACTATACGAGATTCTAGTAACATATTCACTTTACTTTCATCGGCACGAACTTCGTGGCGAAAACGGGAGTGTTCGAATTTATTGTTTCACGGGTATATTGAAAATGCTCCCGTTTTCGTTTTATTAGGATGGACAAAATCACGACAGGGGAAAAATCGGCCGTTTTCGAATTAAATTTGGAAGGTGAATTAATAGGGAAATTACCGTACACAAACTTGTATAATAATTGAACATATCCTATGTACAGAAGATTACATCACATCAAGCTAAACAGATATATATCTGATGCACATTTGATGTCTTGAACTGTAGAGATAAGAAGAGAAAGTAGACTAAATTTTGGATGACTAGAGAAAAACAGTAGAGAGAAAAACAAAAGGAAAAGAAGCAACATAAATGTTAATTATTTTCGCAGATTTTGGTTATAAATGAAAATCACAAACTTCAAAACCCAAAGATGTACTATTTTTACAGTATATATAGTTGTTCATCCAAATAATCAGTAGTGTTAACTGCACAGATTTTCTAATCCCGTGTTTCGAAAAATGCTTCGAATTGCTTCCATTTGAAATTAAATATCTGGTTTGAATTGTCAATATGGCATATAAAGGTTTCTATTTTATATTGTTCATGAAATATATTTTGGAGAGCTTAGATATGTGGTTGGATACCAAGAGATTTATTTTTCAAAATATGTATTTGTTTTAGAATCATTGAATTATTTATTGCATATTTTTGTTCCATCCGAGTAAAATTTTATTCTTCATTATTTTTTCATCTATTACAAGTTCTTCGTGACCACTGTTGGAGAGCAGTCCATGGAGATTTGATGATACTGCACTGAAAAAAAAAGATGTTCCACTGTCTCTCGTCCCAATTTACAATTGTCACTATCCACAATACCTATTTGATGAAGAAATGATGTTGCTATAATTATATACAGAAAGCGATACTGGAAATCAGACATGATATGACTGAAATAGTGTTGAAAGCGACGTTAAATCATATTCACTCACTCACTACTGGAAGTCAGTCAGCTTGGCTTAGCTGTAGCGATGTTAGTTTGCGTTAAAAGCACTTATCCAATCAATGTCCCCTACCTTCAAAAAAACTTCCCACTTTCCTTGAGCTGTACATTTCACATGATTTATGTTGTTTAATATGTCATAAAAATATCTTCATCCCTTCCCTTCCTGTGGCTGTACCATGAGTTTAGCAGTGAAGTTTGGCTATTATTTTAATTCTTTAATATTTTCAGTACGTCCAGCCATTTTTTATTGTACATTCTTCATTAATCTGTTGTAGCCATGGAATGTTCCCCTGATATGATAAGTATTTTTTGTTTCTTCAAGTATCTTTAATGCCCCATTTTCATAAATATAATCTCTCACATAGTGAAAGTTAATTTATTGTCATACCAATTCTTTATAAATAAGTGTTTATAAGAAAATTAGAATAGCGGCTCATTGATTATTTCATGCTGCTCCCCCGTGAGGCTCCCAGGGATTGAACTGGGGTGCTGTGCACACTCCAGGTCATGGTAAGAATAGGTCTCTGCTCCTCAGAGAGCTTGTCGTAAGAGGCGACTAACTGAGGCACCCGTAGGGCAAATCCGTCATGTATGACACATACAATAGGTGACTACATGTGGGGAACCATTCAACCAAGGAGTGAAAAGGGCCAAGTATATTGCACGCAAAGTGTTGCCGATTGAAGTTGTCTTACATGACGGGTCTGCCACCCGTAGGGATCCCAGATGTGAAAAGGAATAGGACCCTACCCTTGTGGTTTCCGGGTGTGAAAAGGAATAGGAACGAACGTCGTGATATGATTGAAACAGTGTTGAAAACGATGTTAAATCATTCACTCACTCATTCATGCTGCTCCGTTACCATGGTTACAGGTATCTTTTTATAAATGTTCTACCATGCTTGCAGGACAGCATTCCGGTATTTCTCATATTTTCAATAAGTTCAGTAAGATATTGTCTCCCAAAATTGAACATGTTTGTTGACAGTGTACAAGAGTTTTGCCCACCCAAAGTAAACTGTCCCCGGTTGAATTGTTACAGTTATTTCACCTACTCTATCTTGGTTTGTTTACTATGTCCTCATCTTGTCCACCTGTGGTGACCTGTACCTTGTATTGTTACAGTTATTTTACCTACTCTACCTTGGTTTATTTACTGTGTCCTCATCTTGCCAACCTGTGGTAACCTGTACCTTGTTATATTGTTACAGTTATTTTGCCTACTCTACCTTGGTCTGTTAACTGTGACACTCATCCTGCCCACCTGTGATAACCTGTACCTTGTATTGTTACAGTTATTTTACCTACTCTACCTTGGTTTATTTACTGTGTCCTCATCTTGCCAACCTGTGGTAACCTGTACCTTGTTATATTGTTACAGTTATTTTGCCTACTCTACCTTGGTCTGTTAACTGTGACACTCATCCTGCCCACCTGTGATAACCTGTACCTTGTATTGTTACAGTTATTTTACCTACTCTACCTTGGTTTATTTACTGTGTCCTCATCTTGCCCACCTGTGGTAACCTGTACCTTGTTATATTGTTA
>JAVTVY010025777.1:0-11793 GCA_036873755.1 Hanleya hanleyi
AAAAAGCACAGGTCTGATATAGTTGTAGAGGAAGGGAAGAAGAGATGAAAATATAAAAGCTCAAAATAGTTGGTACTCCGATCCATATGCAATATGTCACCAGTCCAGAGAATTTTTTTTTGTGTGTTATTTTTATGGCTTATGCAATGAAGTATGCATCGAGATTGACATTGTCAAATTTTATCAGGGAGATGGTCGGAAAATATCCCTCCATTATTGATACTGAAATTGTCAAAATATTATTTGTATTGTGTATAGTCATCTGCTACTAGTGCTAGTATTCAGCTGATGGAGTGTGCTCATCAGGTACACATTCTATAACGTTTGGGTGTGTCTGCCACCATGAATACCAGATTATGTTACCACAGTGAAAAACAGCCAGAGTTTTCAAAGGCCTGTATTGGATTAAGACTGGAATGAGGCCAGCTGTGCCTACCCCCATATTACGAATTCAAACAATAAGTGTATACTGATACTGGGTGCTGAACAGGGAATGTCAATGTTCTGGTATCATAGCTGGTTGGACAAATGTGTAAACGTAAACATATTTATATAGGTTATTGAAAACAACGTCTATGTTTAGAGAGTTGCATATCGATTTCTAAAATTGCCTACACAGTTTAATAGCCGATCGGCCAAGTTGCCTGTAGAAAAGTCCTGCTATGTCAGATTGAGTCGTATTGCAATTGATCCGTTAAAATATTATTCGAGTCGAAATGTTGATACTAAATTCCCTGTGTATGCAAACATCAGGATTTACAAATTTGTTAAATCGTTCTCTGACTACAACAATTAGCGGATGTGGCTAATTGACTGAAACCACATTCAAATTGACATCAGGAAATTTACAAAGTTGACCCTTTTTTACCTGTAAAAGGCAGCTCTGAATGAAGTCACCATGCAGGGTTCGAAAAGTCCACGTGTCTACCTGTCGTTGACAGGTAATTTTCGTTGGCGACAGCTAAAAAAAATATTCACCTGTCGCTGGCGACAGGTAGAAATACAAGCAATGTAATCCTTAGTTCAGTAAAGTTTAAAAATCCTGGCTAAGTCCAGTTTATTATCTGCGAATTGTCTCGGAAAACTTGCAGTGAATGCGTGTTGTTGTTGTTACCGCATTGCGCGAAAACCAGAAAGGGCCAGTCTATTCTTGCGTACTACGTCATGCCATGAGAGGGGTTTTCCCGCCGAGATTGTGTTTGACGTCTCAGTATCCGTGGGGTTCCCTCGAACGTGCAAGTGTCTGTAGTAATGTTTTTTTGTTATATCTACTTCGCACAAAAATGGATTGTTTTCTCAAAAGGCCCCATTCTTCCTCAATGCAGGGTGGGAATCAGAGTGGAACTAGGCAATCTGCATCAAATAAGACGACCAACAACCCTGGGGGCGACTGTGAATGAAACAGCAAAAAAAACCCCGAAAAAACCCCGCGTACATTCAGATCTCAGACAAACTGGAATTACTCTCTCTAGACTCTTTGATTTCTAAAGAGACTGTGAAGTGAACTGGTGAACATATGTTTGTTCAAAATGTGAAATAATATTTCATCAGATGTCTGCTACAATACAGATTAATATAATTTGATCTGATCATGCAGGAAACAGTCAACAAGAATGCATGTTGTATATTAAATCTACTAGTCACCAAATTCATTCTGAAGATGTTAAAATAAATTTATGGAACAAATCAGGCAATAAGTTTGTTTCAATTTATGGTAACAAAATAACAAACACTTGTTGGTAGAATTGCAATTAGTTTATTCATAAAGTACCAGGGATTCATAGAAGTCCAAATTTTTACTACCCACTATAAAATATTGAGTTCTTTTTATGCTCAAATTGAGTTTTTCCAAGTTTTTACGGCCCACCCACAAGTTGATATTGAGTTTTTGAATGTTTTTACAACCCTACCAATTAAGATATGAACAAATAGTTTCTGTAGTACTAAGGTGAGCTATCTAATGTGATTTGGACAATGGTCATCTGAATGACAAAAAAACACATGTTCTGTATTGTCACTTGCTCACTTATTTTAATAGATTTCATTTGTTTGGACCTCGTGTTTGTAGCAACACCAACAGCGGTAAGAGATCACAAACTATCATAAACATTCAAAGATAATTATCATATAACGCTTGCAAGAGACGCTATAAAATCCTTACATCATCAGCGGATTTTCACGTAAGATGTAGCAGCTGTCAAGCAGAATGATGTCTTGAACTCAGACTTCTACTTTACGTCCATCGCATGGTTGCCGTCAAACTTCAGAACAAAGGAACTGCAGGGGTAGAATTTCGCAAAATTTTGCGAGAATCCAGTTGGATTCTTTAGTGGCTTAGTTTGCGAGAATCCAAATTTGCGGAACCAAGCATTTCGTGACCAGTTGCCATTTTCACTAGTGCTAGTTACTGCACAACTAGATGTAAACTTCTCAATGGGAAAAATTGAAATCGCCTCATTTATTCTGAGGAGGGTGGTTAGCACACCTATAATAGCACAAATTAGTTCAGGCGAGTGATTATCTCCATTGATGAGCAGTATTCAACCTAAACATGTTTGGTAAGTGGCAAGTATATACTCTTAATTTTATTTCATTTGTATCTTTGTATTGCATATGAAACAAATATTGGAATTGTCTGCATTGCAAAAAAAAATAATAATCATAAAAAAAATAAATAAATAAATAAATAAAAATCTGGCCACCTGCTGCATTCCCTGACAAGCAGTAAATCAACAATTGTTATTAATGAACCTTTATATAAAGGCTAGGCTATGGATTTATATGAGATACGCAAAAACATTTAAAAAAATAAGGAAATTCCAGATATTTTTGTACCACATTTTCTCATTTTATACCATGATGGTTTTTACAGTGAAAGATAAAAATTACCAACAAAAATTCAAGACTCACGGACTTAAACAAGAAATGCAATGCCGTTAAAGTTAAAATCTAGACCTCAAATAAACCGACTTCTGAAGAAATGCATGTTCTCAACGTAGTGCTAGACCGCGTTGTTGTTGTTGTTCATGACGGGTATCATACACGCAATGTCTCGGCCGTAGCAACGATCCATTTTTATTTTCATAAATTTCCTACCGCTTGATTCTACTTTGCCCGATGTTCTGTCTTAGGGAAAATTGTTTGTCATTCTAATTATGAACGAATCCGAATCAAATTCATCTGCTAAATGATATCCAAAATGTCCCAGGACCAGGTTTCATTTTCACCCTCGTGTACCAGCCTCGTGTACTTTTCGTCTACAGACCGCCAGCTAGCATTCAATTCCTTCATATAGACTGTTTTCGTCTGTTGGGTTTAACGTAGGTAGCTGCGCTCCAGCAGCCGAGCGAAGGAGAATACACTCATACCTTCGGCGCCAGTCGGGAACCATTACAGAGAGCATTCGAGGCTCCCAAAAAATAATCGAGCAAAGGTCTCCGAGGTTTAGTTAGCGCATTACGTCAGCAAAATCTGAATCCGTTTGTGTACGTTTCGCAGAACTCGCAAATTGTCGAAGGATCGGCGATGATTTTCACATCACTGAAATAATTTGCACCATTTCGAGTATTGAGTTTTCGTCAAAAACATTGAGTATTTCTTGTCCAAAACGTACACTTTTGAGTTTTTTGCTGTCTATATTCAGTTTTTGACATTTTTTTTCTACCGTTTAACGGTAGTAAAAACGGACGTCTATGAATCCCTGAGTACATGTACATCATGCAATATTTCAGTTCCAGTCCAACAGCCTAAAAAGGCACTATTTGGCACAATTGTACGGATGCCACTGTGTAAATGGTTTCTCTGTAATTTTCCTCACTGGTACTCTTAGAAAATGGGTGGTTGATTGGCAGAAGGTCAATTCCACGGTGACTGATGGGACAAACAGCACCCACGCAAGATCTTTATGACAATATCACAGCTTTGGATAGTTACTGATCTTCATTTCAGGGTTATGATAGTAAAGGTGACACTTCAGACTTCTAAAAAAACCCAGGGCTTTGGGCCATACCTGCATGCTCTCTTTGCCATGTGCCCAAAGGCAGCCTTGTGACTTATGGGACTTTTGAGGACCACCGTTTTCAACGTCACTTACCTAATGGACAAATGCTATCTAAATACCATTCTGCATGGGTCTTTACTGTTAAAAATTGAACAACCAGACCCTCTGGTTTCTCAAAATTGCAATGGTTAACATGGGTATCTAAACTCTGATGTACACCTGGGCAAGAAACATGTGACTGATGGGACAGTTATCCTGTGACTGATGGGACTCCACGTATAAGGCATCTACTGTGACTAATCTGACCTTACATACATCAATGAATATGATAAATATAGTTCAGAGATCATTAAATAAACAAAAAACAGCAGCTGCATAAAAGAAAACTATGTTTATTTTTACAGAGTATACTAACAAATATGTGATAATGGGTTAGCAATACATACATATACACAAGTCGGGTAATAAACTATAAAAGTTGTCTATAAGACATACAATGGTGTTGTTAGTGATCAGCAACTGCCATATTGAACTTGAAACCTACTGCAAACAACATGAAACAAAAATTCATGTTCCAGACAAAACCAAAAATTGCGACTGATGGGACAACTAGCTACATGTATGTTCGACTACTTCTATTGCATCAAATTGTGTACATGCCTCGGGAATTTACAAGCCTCGGCTCACTCTTCATTGGTTCTATGACTGCTTCTCTGTCATACCAAATTGTATCCTGTTCAGCCTCAAACACATAGGCTTTACCAGAAGTAGACAAAACCAAACATCTAATCTGGTAACAGTTCTCCTTGACATCCAATATCAAGGCATGATAAACTTTGGACTCGTACCGCACTTTCACCCATTGCCCACATGCATAATCAACACTTTCATTCTGCTCTTCATCTTCAATCTGGCCTCTTTCTTCAGCACCACGGATGAAAGAGAATGTGCTCATCTTCATGGGCTCTACCATTGAATGTTTGGCAAATCTGACTGTATAAGGGCAATAGACTCAAAAAAATGAGCAGACCGTGTACCGGGCAATGTTCGAATCTCATTCCCGCCGGGATACCACATTTTGTCTAACTCGGCCAGTCGACTTTCAATGCTTAGTTTTGGGACAAAGAGAACACTAATATTTGGGCAGACTTTCATTGCTTGATTGGCAAACTCTGCAGCTGAATTTAAGTCAATGCCTTGGGCCCTCACCATCTCCGACACTCGTCTTTTGACAGTACCACCTATGCCATCGACACACCCTTTCCCATGAGACGTGGCAGAAAAATGCCACTTTGATGGATGCTCTGTTAAGGTCAGAGCACATAATGTAAACTTTTGCTTAAAATGCTGTGCTGTTCCATCTGATTGATACTCAATGCTGTTGACAGACACATCATGTTTTGATCTGAAGTCATTGATTATGGTCTTGTTAAATTCAACCACAGCATACTTGTCATGGTTCTTGTAATCAGAAATGACCACATAAGGTTCTGAATGAATTTTGATATCATCATCTTTTCTGAAGTACACCATAGCAGTGTAAAGGGTTGAGGACATGGTGTCCCAGTATACAGACTGGATCTCATCCTGGACTTTATGGCAAAAGTTTTCACTAAAATCTGTTTGGATCAAAAGAGTACCAATGGGCAGGTTTTGTTTTAACATGTCAAAATGGTTGGATTGTGTTCTTTTGATGTACACATGCTCCAAAAATTGTGGCAGTTTTGATCGTAGGACCCCAAGGATATTATCTTTGGTGTCACCGAGAGACTGTCTTAGCAGCTTTTCGTCATCACATTTCATCCATTGTTTGTATGGAACCATTGTTTCAAGATCATCATCATCAGCCAAGTTAATGAAGTTGTCAAACAGCCTCAAATTTCCACAAGTATGACAAGTTTGATACATGCAATTCTCATTTTTGTCATCACAAACCACCTCTTTGATGAACTCAGAAGTTGAGTTTGGTACATTTAAATTGCTCAGACTAACAAGGATTAGTCGGATGTTTTCATGGTAGATACAAAGACAGATATTTGCAGGTGTTTCAGCTCGATTGCATACATGTTGAGGCTTTAATGCTGCAAATTTTGAGAGACCAATTCTGGAATTTGGATGCAGTAATTTAAATTGCTCATGTGCTTCACCCAGTGTCATTGTCATGAATCTCTTTTGTACTTTCGTTTTCACCCCACTTCCCCTTATGATTACATAGTCCTTCTTTCCTGGTGCTTGGCTAGAGATGTCATCCCTCTCATAGAAATTTGTTACATCTTTGATCACATCAGCACTTAAAGCATGATCTTCTCGTCTTCGTTTTGGTGGCATGAAGATCTCTGGTGAAAATTTCACTGCCAGCTTCTGCACAACCTTCTTCCTCTTTCTGGGACTCATAGGGAGTTTGCTTTGGGCCCTCCTTATCGCTCTTTTCATCGCCCCCGTTCTCAAGTTTGGGCTACTTTCAGGGGATTCTCTCAACTCTGAAGCAGCCTTTCTCTCTCGTTTCCTTTGCCTATAAATTATAAAAGAATGACACTTCGTCATTTTCTGCTATTTTGGTGTCTTACGTCAATTGATATAAACAGTATCAAAATGTGACTGACGGGACAACCTATACTTCATATCAGTAATAAAGGGGATTTCACAAAAAAGACTAGTTATGATTCTGAAAATCATTATCATTGCTTATTCATGTGATGTGGTTGATCCATTTATAAATATTTTAAAGATCTACATACCTGTAGACGGCCTTTCTGATCCTCTCTTTCTTTGTTTTCTCCTTTTTGGCAGATGCCGACATCATTCCTCTTTTTTTTTGTTCCCACTGGTTATGGTACACTGATTGTTGTGTCTTATACTCTTCATACTTCCATTCACTCTTTAACTTAGATCGTCTTTGTCTCTGTCTCTCAGCACTTGTTTTAGCCATTTCCCAAAAGCAGACACTAACCCATACAAAAGCGTGACTGATGGGACAGATTTTGATTTGCTGTACTGACTCTGAGCTTGTATCAACTGGTTGGATGTTGCATCCAAAATGAAGGTTTTATACCCTGGGATGTAGGAAGTAAGAGATTTGATACAATGTGTGGGCTGCTGATAAGAAAAGCAAACTTATGTGGTTAAATTGTGACTGAGGTGACATTGGATACTCCTTATCTCAAGGTCATGGCAGTGGAATTTTGTCTTCAGATAAAGCTTGTTACAAAGCAAATATAAACTAACCAACATTGACACTGTATGTAAACAATGATAAGATATAGAATGATGAAGATGTAGTTTGTACACAATCTGTGGCACTATAGGGTAAGATCTGCTTTTTTCTACACAGTATCATCCATGTAGTTCAAATACTGATATCTAGAGAACTAGGTGGTGTATCATAACAGTGAAACCAGTTTTGTGAAGCTGGCGGTGTGGGGTTTCAGAAGGTAGGTATATTGAAGGTCTCAAATCAGTTCTAAAAAACTCCCCAAAGGGACCATTAACGTGGAATTGACCAGTAGTAACTTGGATAAAATAACAAACACATTGTGAGTTTGCTTAAAATTCATGAATTTATTGACTTTATTGACAAATGATGTAATGTTTTGAATTTTTATTATGGAAAATAAGTAAATTGCTGAAAACAAAGAAACATACACTTTGTGTTCGTTAATGTTCATAATTCATGAGTGACAGTCTTGAGTAACAACTGAAGAAACTTTTAAGTGACCAGTCAACAACATAATTATGTGTTAAAGATGAAAAAATGAGTGTCTACTCAACCAGCTGTACATCATGAATTATTAACAGAGTGGTATATCTCGTCCGTCTCAGACCGCATTGCTTTGTACAGGTAGAATCTAGAGGGGAATAAAATTTACCTGTCACCTGGGACAGGTAAAATTTTTGGAACATTTCACCCCTGCCATGACAGTTCATTATAATGGGATGATTCCATAGATAGCTGCATGTACGTATCCCAGTGCCTTGGTCAGCTGGGGTTCGATAATTTGAGAAGTTTGGTTCATATTAAAATTGCTAAATATTTAGGTTTTTAGGGTTACAGATCAACACAGAAACAGTTACACCCGCCAAAACACTAGACATATTATGTGACGGCGGTGTCCATTCGTCTTTTCTCTTCGTGTCCGGTCAATATCTGGGACAGTTTTCCATCTGCAGTTCCAATTTTTTGTTAGTGCGCAAAGTGGAGATGATGTTTCGCATACCAAACTTCAAGTTGAGGTCAGAGTTCAAAGGTCACTGTCCTAAAATTCAGAAAATCATTAAAAATTGCTAATTTTTCGTGAGTGGAAATGATGTCATATACAAACTGAGGTCAAGGTCAAAGGTCACTCAGTGGGATCCCAAAATTGGAAAACTATGAAGAATCACAATTTGTTTGTATCTGTAGATACATGAGTGGGAGACTCTGTCGCATACTACAATTCAGTTCAAGTTCATAGGTCAAGGTCACTGTGACCCCAGTATCAGAAAAGCATTAAAAAATCACAATATTTTGTGTCGGTAGATGCATTAGGCGTCGGGGCATCTATTGAAGCCATTTCAATACTTGGTACTCTACTGGCTGGGCTGATCAGTGTCCAGGATAATAGGAACTGTGGGCACTCTCGTGTCATGGCATATATGTAGGCACCGTCGTGATATGATTGAGAAAAATACTGAAAACGACGTTTAATCCTACTCACTCACTCAATCCTGTCCTAAGGTCTAACACACTTGATTCCTTGTTTCCCCGTCAGCTGCCCGCATGTCATTTTACCTACCCAGGGGTTTCATTAGGAGCCGGTTACCGGCGACTCGCAGCCATCTACTCGCCCACAAAACGGCCATGGTCGCCGTCTACTTCTGTGCTAATAAAAATAATTTTCACTGTCAGTAGTCCTAATCGCATTGTGTTGATTGATGGCAATACTGACGGGTCAACTGCTATATCCAATAAAGACAGCTAGTTTTGCAATCTTTTCACCGAACATATGACAGAACAGAAAACTTGCGGGAAAATCTCGACAACCAAAATGCACCTCCCTACGCAAAAAAGTTCTTCCATTCGTACTGACGTGTAAAAACCCCTTTAAAAAATGCCTAGAACGAATTCTGGTTTCGCGAAGTAGCGCTTTCCATTTATTTAATTGCACGTAATATACCGAGACTGTCGTAAACACGTTTCGTAAAGCCGTCTCTTGTATCGTCCATTCGAAGACCACTGCTGGGCCACCTGTTGTACAAAGTTCAAGGGATTCCCCATAAACTGACCAATGAAACGGCGGACTTTCTTGGGAATCTTAACTTTTTCTTAACTTTTCCAGCCGGAGCTCCGGAAGGAAATTCTGTTATCTCAATTCCATAGTTTGTCTGATGGCAAAAACAGTAAATAACAACAAACTGGACATTCGCAATGTAATCTAATGAAATATGCACTGAGAAGTGAAGAAGTATAACTATTCGTATGCAAACTAGATATAGATTTTCACGCGGAGTTCTCAAATCAAATGGAAATATGTTCACCATAAACCCCCTTTCGTTCCTCGAAAACGAGACAACCGCACAATGAATTAAGAAATAATAAACTATGTTTTTGTTACATGTTGTTCAAACATCTATACCTTAGACCATTTTGATTTTTCATGTATAGAAGTGAGAATAAAATGTCAATAAATTGATGAATTAGAATAGTTTCATAATAAAGACTTACGGTAATTTCCCTATTAATTCGCGATGTAGTGATGAAACTCGCCACTCCAAAAATTGGCTACTTTCGAATTATTTGTCGAGCGAATTCCAGAAAAACGCGAGTGTTCGAATTAAATGTCGCGCCGATTTTCACGGGAGATCCAAAATGGCGGACCGCATTGCCGTGGTCGAAGTGATCGTATTTATTACCGTGTATTAACTTTGAAGTCTCATCATAGTTTCCATAAAAGGCAGTGTATGATGTCAGAAAATCTCCTCTACCCTGATAAAGGCGTCTAATTTTATTCGAGGAAGTCGACCATATTGATCGAGTGACAAGTTCAGCAAGACCATGCAGATTTTTGAGCTGACGTCCGTAAATTCGCGTCCATATAATAACATCGTAAAAGTAGGCCAAAACACTGAACGTATTCCTTCCTTTTTGTTCAGTATTAGCTATGATCTATATTATGAAACCTAACTGACATGGAATTGAAAGAATATTCTGGAAATATAAAACTATACACATATTAGAGTATTCTATGTTCGAGTCGTTCGGTATGTCAACGTTGTTGTTGTGAACCCTGAAAATGGCCTGTATCACGAAGCTTTAGACAGATAAGCGGACTGCCATCGACTTTTTGGTCTGCACTGTCCATGATTTTACACACACCATCCAGGACTTGAATAAATATCCCGGACCTATGAAACAAAATGAATGTAGAATTAACGGCGGATTGTACAAGAGAACCGAGTGTCAGTCGGCAATACAGGTTTCGATTTGTTTCAAGTATGAGAATATCTATTACGGTACAGGTACTGCAACATTTTACTAAAAGTATGGGGTCGAAGTATGATATCGTTCTGAATATTAATTTGCTACTGGTAGGTTCTCATCTCAGAAACTTTACCTATTGCCGTTTAAATGTTTCTCAAATTTGTTTAGAATTAGAGTAATGGAATGGCGATAGCGATGTTTTGATTCTTATTGTAAAAATGCGGGATGTAATTCCAAAGAATTTTTATTGCTGGAATTTCGGTAAGTTCGTGAGTATTCATAAGAAGTATTTTCATTAACAATAAAATATTTAACTAAACGGGAAAGAGGTAAGTCTTTATGATAACTATATTTGAACAAAACAGAGCACATGCAGAGATGATTGTTGTCGGCGCTTCACATCGCAAAATTTGTTTTTGTCCCCTATGGGGAAAACTGACGTTTGTCAACTGTGTGATTTCCTGTCTATGTTGCGTTAAACGATAGGTGTATTTTGTTAAAACTTTATCTAATTATCTAAATAAGCAGGTGTGTTTTGCCTTATGGCCAGTGTCACAACTCCAAGACTATCCCTGAGTTTCAGTTGGTCGACTCTGACGATGAAGACTTCCTTGGATTTTCTGCGGAAGATGTTCCCCCGGAAATGAAGATCGAGTGAGACCAGTTTGTCCGCATCTGAATGTGCCGATTTGAAAACTTGTAGCTTTAATCTCGGATAAATTAAATCCAGTACACAATGCCTCAGTAAATTGCATGCATGATGCTTTCATTTTATGCCGTTTTATGTTATATATTGTTATCGTAGTGCTCCTGTAATAAAATAAAGTGCTGTATTCTCATATATGCATCCGTTTTACACTTTTGTATCAAATCGTCACCACTCACTTGAGCTTGTTGCCTGCCGTTCAGTTGTTCGTATTCCACATAAACGGCATGGTAATTTCAATAATATCACATGATTGAAAGTTCCTGGTTCACAATATATGACTGCCGACTCAAAATCACGTCATTCAACAATGTTTAATTCTTAAAAAGAAAAACTTTTACCTGCATCCGATCGTCTTTCTGGTTTGAGATTTGGCCCGACTGTAGCTTTTCCATAATTTATAAATATACACTCAGTAAATATAACCTGATCCACTTCAGGAAATATACAGAAATCGACATTTCAATTAACCGGTAAATTAGATCATCTATGTAAGTTGTGATTGTATTCTGATCGGAGAATCATGACGAAAAGCTCAGCAAATGTACAATCCCGTTTCTCAACGGTTTAGTGAAATTAATTCAGCCTTTCAGAGAATCTAGTTGAGAAAAGTTATAAAATATATTCATA
>JAVTVY010025778.1:0-11438 GCA_036873755.1 Hanleya hanleyi
AATCCAATTATAATAATCTGCTTATTGTTTAATGAATGTCAAAAAAATACGGGTGTAGCCCGTTACATTGCCCCCACCTCCATAACATTTGGTCTCCAAATTCAGCTTTGGCAAAAACATTCATTAAATCGATGACAATCAATTACTCAATTTCTCCGCAGGATTCTCCATCCTATAGTATAGCATGTGGCTAAATGTGGATTCCATTACCAAATTTAGTTCATGTATGCAGAGATCATAGCGTTATACCTCATTGTATAAGCAGTACTGAATTCACGGATTTGACAATACATTGGACCAGAGTAATGCACTGTGTGTCATTTTCTGTTCTTCTTCATCTGCTAAGTTCTGGTATATACATAGCTGTCATCAAACTCATTACCCTTCTTCCTGTTCAAGTCAACTTCTCTTCTAGAAGTAGTCAAATTCTCTGTTCTACTAAGTACTGAGGTGGTTTACGTTGCCCTTTGGGAGCCGTCATCAGTAGTTTGATATATGGGTGAATACCAAGTTTATTTTGCTCTTTCGCCACCATTCCTGCCCTCTCTAACTGACCTGGTCCTATGTTTGCTGACAGTTTCATAATCAGTCTCCATATAAAGCCACTGTGATTTTGCATTATCCATCGGTCCTCAACTCCTGTTCACTCTTCTCTGGATACAATATCACCAGGAGTGGGTACACCTCGCAGTAATTGCCACCATGATTTGGTAGATACCGCTGTAAACCAAGACTAGGGCCGTTTGCTCCTGCATTATGGTTTCAGTCCATGTACCGCACAGTGTTGTGGATTAGGTATTAGCTGAACACAGTATATATGTTACTGATTTTGTGTCATCACATAGTCTCCTTCCAGTGTCATTGCAGTTCTTGGCTTAACACTTCTCTGCCAGCAGATATGTGTTGCCATACTACATGTGTATATCTCCAACCTTTCTTCTTGTCACTTGCTAGTTTCATGTGTTCTCAACATGTAGCAATCCATGCACCCTTTCCATCATCTGTGAAAGTTCATGCATAATTTGAAACTTTTGTTTCAGTCCTTTCAGGTACCATACATCAAACATCAAGTCATCTGGTAATTCTATCACCCTGCCATGGCCAAGGCTCTTGGGTGTGACACCAGGAGTGCTCTCTGTGCTGCATCTAGTGTTATCTTTCTTGTAACATCTAGTGATCAGCATTACGAGAGATATGCAGTTTCCTCAAAGTATTGCAGTGCCTAATACATCTCATCAACCTGAATCAGATTACCACTAGTACTGGGATCTGACAGATGCACGTTGTGCAGTCTTACCAGGAGTGATTATAGGCTAACAAATTCAATCAAATTGTTCTGCAACTTCCACGTCCACTATTCTCAGCTGAGCAATATTATATATATTCAGGAACTGCTTCATTATCTCAGAGGATTTCATCATCTCTGGAATTAAAATTTGTACCTTCAAATTCAATACCTCAGTATTTTCCTCAAAACTATTCATTCCATTCATCTCCTTCCATTTACATTTCTCAGAGCATCATCATCTGAATACCAATGTCGTTTCCTATGCTCAGGTGGAAAACAAGGTAATTCACCCATCTTTAGCCAACGGTATACAGTACTCAAGATTTCAAATATGTCCAGGTGACGGGAGGAAATCCTCTTCAATGCAGGCTCATTTTACATCATAGTAGATTCATACAATTAACAAGTCTTCAGTAATATCTCCATGTACAGTTTTCAACAAGTAATACGAAGGAAAAGTCCAACATAATCATCAAAGGGTATAAAATCATCTGTTGTGGTGACTAAACAATATTCACATCTGTCACACAATGGAGATACCTGAAATTCGTCCAATGCAATCAGCAACTGCAAACTTCATTGGTTCTCCACCCTTGATTTCACATCCATCCCAAGTTGTTGGTCCATGACCGGTAGAGATATGTCCAATTCTGTCATTCTCCACAGATGCCTCCGGAATTGTTCCTATAAAGTCATTTCCCAATTGTTGTTCTCGTTTATTTTTATCTTCAAGTTCCAGCCATGGTGAATTCTGGCCAGCTTCATGTTTCGATTCAATATGATCATCATAAACTTGTGTATTTTCAGATTTTGCATCAGCAACCACAATATCGTTGTCTTTAAGGTGCCCCCACCCCAGATATGATTTTGATTTTGCAACTTCCTGTATAGGTGGTTTCCTGATCTGTGGTGTTAAGTGTATGGCATCAGAGTGCTGTCTCGGGTCATTTGTGTTTTTATTTGACAACACCAAAAGCGCATCACTCGCCTTCGCCAAACATTCAGCCTCATCAGTCAAGCTCAATCTTTTATTTTCAACACAGCTTATTTTCTCTGAAATAAGACAGATCTGCTTCTGTATTTGTATCTGTAGTTCTGTAACTTGCTTCTGAAGTTTAGACATCTGTCGGATTGTTTCACTCAATATGTTTCCCAGCATTTTCTCAAAAGAAAGTTTAAGCTGATTTATTTCATCCCGAATAGAGATCTGATAATCAGTCATCTGATTCATCCATTGTCCAATCAAATCCATAATTTCATTCAAAACAGCTTCTTTTATTCTAGTTTCACTATCAGGATCATTGATCATGCCAATATTTTCCAGTTGAGGGCCAAAGGCTGTATCACCACGATCTTCAGGTATTTCACCACCCAAGTCTCCTGACTTGAATGTCACAGTATTTGAATCATCCATTTTCAAGTATGGAGAATAAATCTCTGTTAGAGTCTCGTGTGTTCAACCTGATATCACTGTCTTGGTAATAATTTTATATCCGGTATTGTTGCACCAAATGTAACACTGGTACTGTCTCAAATATCCGTTACCGCCAAAATGTAACAGTACTGCAGTCTCTAGTACCAGTATCCTTTACCGCTGCCACCAAATGTAACAGTCTACCCCATGCACCCAGTGTATCTCACTAGTGCTGCAATTATACTCTTCGGAGGCGGTAT
The DNA here is from genome assembly GCA_036873755.1 of Hanleya hanleyi. Taxonomy (NCBI): domain Eukaryota; kingdom Metazoa; phylum Mollusca; class Polyplacophora; order Lepidopleurida; family Hanleyidae; genus Hanleya; species Hanleya hanleyi. The sequence goes on from JAVTVY010025778.1 coordinate 2,963, forward strand.
AATTCGGGTGAGGTAGAATATCACATCAGAGTTAGGTACTCTGTAAACCATCAACCGGGTTCGTACCAGACAGTGATAAACATGCAAAACACAGACTCATAGAAAACAGAGATTGTATTCAGGTTAAAATACAACAGGAACGATTTTATTCTCCATACAGATGAATAGATATACAGTAAAACGGATGTATGACTTTGTGAATAACGAATGATGTCTTCTCAATGTATCAATGGTCCAGGGTAGTCCCTTCATCTCATCCCAGAATTGTCAGTTATAGCACCACCGGATCTGGTGTAATGATGAGTTATGCCTGAGAGTGTGGGAATTACCACCGAATCTGGTGGTGATAGGTCAACTGGTCGAAGTAAAGTTCTCAACCACCGTACTCGGTGGGGAAAATACTAGCCAGATGTAACCTACCACCGGATCTGGTGTAATGGTGAGTTATAACTGTGAGTATATCATTTACCACCGAATCTGGTGGTGATAGGTCAACTGGTCGAAGTAAAGTTCTCAACCACTGTACTCGGTGGGGAAAATACTAGCCAGATGTATTCTACCACCGGATCTGGTGTAAAGGTGAGTTTTCCTTGTATGTGTGTGTATTACCACCGAATCTGGTGGTGATAGGTCAACTGGTCGAAGTAAAGTTCTCAACCACCGTACTCGGTGGGGAAAATACTAGCCAGATGTATTCTACCACCGGATCTGGTGTAAAGGTGAGTTTTCCTTGTATGTGTGTGTATTACCACCGAATCTGGTGGTGATAGGTCAACTGGTCGAAGTAAAGTTCTCAACCACCGTACTCGGTGGGGAAAATACTAGCCAGATGTAACCTACCACCGGATCTGGTGTAGTCCAAGCCTTGTGTGGTGGAATCCCTCTTAGAGTCCTCTAATTTCCAGGTTCCAAAATAAAAGTAATTCAATTATATGTTCTTCTCCATCTGAGGTCGTCCCGTCATCAGAAATCGGCATCTGAACAAAAGCCTTGACCGGACGATGTTGTGTAAACAATGAACAGGTGTTGGTATCGGCTCGGTGGCGGATAGTACAACTACTGTTCAGTTACATCAATCATCGCCGGTGGCATTTATTATTCAATAAGATCGGTCATCTCCCCCATCTCTCATCGAAGTGGAAAATATCTGGAACAACTTCTTCCATGGGCATCATTTTAGGAAATGAGCCCGCGAGCCTTGGTTTGACTCGGTATTTATAGCTTGCTGGCGTGTGACCTTCGACCGCCGAGCATCAGCCAATCAAATGCATATTCGTCGTCGCGCCTCCAAAAGCGCACGTGCTAGCTTGACAACTCGCTTTCAGCTGGGCGAGATGGCGAAATCTTCGACGGAAAGTTGTGCAACTTTCGAGCAATAAAATAGATAATTTCCATGGAGGTATGAACGATCCGTCATCAAGGCATTTCCTTCAACATCCAGAGAGGTTTACTGCGTAAGATTTATACAAAATTGCAGGCTCGGGAGGTAAATATTCACCACCACGTAACAAACCAATTTACAACAACAACAACAAGTGTCAACTCAACGACGAAAACCTTCAATCAAACAAATCGATGTACAATGGCAGTCTCCAATCCAATTATAATAATCTGCTTATTGTTTAATGAATGTCAAAAAAATACGGGTGTAGCCCGTTACAATATAATGACATTTGGCCACTCGAAATGTTGGTAATCTGATCATCTATATGTTGGTGAGTGTTATATGCTAATATGTCAATTATGTAGGTCACCAGAGGTCAAAAGGTCACAAAATCTGACCCCTGTCTAAAACGTGACCACCTGTAGGAAAACTCGCTGAGATACCGTACCAATGGGACTTTCTTAACCTAAATGGGTTCAAATGGAAGCCAAGAAGTACCCAAGTCTATAATAAGTCTAAACAAGTGGAGTTTATTATTATTTAGACTGTGGCACAGAACTGTTTTTGACGCAATTTCAAAAATGGTTTTTTTATTGCGCTAAAAACAGGCAAAATTGTATGAATTTGGACAGCTTGAAATTAGTTGCAAGTAACTACTCCAAATGCTAATGGCCATGTCTTAGGTCTATTCAGGGATTAGTTAAGCTACATGTCGAGGTAATTAGGTTACCAGAGGTCAAGGTCAAAGATTGTCAATTATTAATTTTCTATATTTTTACTTGGGACATTCATATTACAATTAGCGCTGCAGCATGGGTCCCAAAACTGAATTACTTTCCGAGTAACCCAAACCGGCATTTTACCAAAGGTCATCATATATCAAACTGATCGTTATGGTACCAGGATTAAGAAAATGCACGATGCCATGCTTGAATACAATTACAAACCAAGATGTGACCTATTCTCCAGGGGGGATATCAACCGTTCTTGAATGTAACTGAACTATAAATTTTGGCTGCTGATAACCTACTCTGTTGTTATGATTTTTGTGCTGCAGGTTAGAGAAGCATACCCAATATATGTTTATAAGCTTCCCCAGAATGGCTGACCACCCTCCAAGAAGAGCGGGTGACGTTAGGTATTGCGGAGTCTGTTCGGAAAAGTTTTGTACACAATAAGGAATGGACCTACTTCCATCGGAAAAGTATACATTATGATGAGGAAGAGTACTGATTCTCAATGCTATGTATACCTATTTGCCATACAGATGCCTATCCGCCATGTCGTACATTCCTCATCAACTTCTTGTCATTCCTCTTGTTTATTAGAGGAATTAACGTTAGTATCAGAATGGCGGAATTAAGTGTTGCTGCCCCTACCAAGAAGGCCAGATTGGACATTTTTGACGTAGAATCCAGCATATTTTGTTCTGCGTCTTTCTCAAGGAAGAATCCACCTGTCCTTCCTGTCACGACGAAGCTGTAATCGTTATTTTCAGCCTGCAACCAACACCAGGATGAAACTGGACAAGTCCTACTCGGGAATAAAACAGACATCATCGATGGAGTGAAAACATTTAGACATCACAGAGATCGTAGGTCGACATATTGCATTCGGCACCACATACAGAGATTAACTAGAGCATAGTCTGAGGGATGCACACATTTGATCAAAATGATCAGTAAGGCTGCTTACAAGAACCCCGTAAGGCATCGATACATTTTGGTGGTTAACGTTTCACTTTCACGAGTAAGTTGAATGAGATTGCATCAGGCGGCGGTGGAAATGATCAGTAAGCATGCTTACAAGATACCCCCCGGACGCACATTTGATAGAAATTGACAAACATTTGTAGTGGAATATAAGTATACATGTTCTAGTAGTTTACGGGTAAGTTCATTTAGATTGCATTTGGTGGCGGCACGGTATGTAAATAGTTGACAATGAGGACCTCACTCGGTCACGACGGTGGTCAACGGATTGTCTACGCATATTATGGTCTGGACACGGAATGTTATGAACCAACTGAGAAAATTCTGCCCATAGGTGGCGCCACCTGTAGATGCACACGCGTCAAATGCAATTCCAAGCAAGGTCTCATGGTATGATAACTACATACAAAATTTGTGAAGAATCCAACTAGCTGATCATCCGGAAATGAAATGTTACGGACCGACAAGAAAGTTTTGACCCTAGGTGGTGCCACCTGTAGACGCACATGCACCAAACGCAATCTCAAGCGAGGTCTCATGGTGTGGTAGCTGAGAACCAAATTTGAGAGGAATCCAAGTAGCGGTTGTCAAGTTATGCTCCGGAAACGGGGGGGGGAGAGGATAATTAAGCAGAGGGACAGTGGAAGCAGTAGTTCATCGGCTGCTTCTACCAACAGTAATCCAGGAGATACCACTGCTGTTATACAGAAGATCACAATCGTCGAAATCTGCATTGTGAAATCTGCATTTGACTGGAAAAGCAATTGCTCTATTTGCGGCATGCGCTGTTTTTCTTCTCACAGATATTCAGCAAGCAATGCTAACTGGTCCCTGGTGGCAACAGTCGTAGACGACACGTGTGATAATATTTACACAAAGGTTGTAGATGCTGCAGAAAAGCAATGAGACTTTAAAATGCTTCAACGTCTTCGTGGTGCTGGACAAGATCTAGTAGCTGCAGATGCCAGGTATCACCGGAAAAAGAACTGTCTTCCAAAATATATCATGGCAGGTAAATTCGAGTTGGAAAAAACGGAAAGTGCTCCCATCGCTATATCAGACAGGAGAAAGAAGAATTCTATCAACCAGTTATGGTTGAGAAGGGGGTGTATCTTTTGAAAACACTGCGCAGTTGTTACCAGGAGCTTGCCGTCGGAACAGACGTTAAGAATGCTTCGGCATACACTTCTCAGAAGTTAAAACACCAGCTAATTCAAGAATGGCCAGAACTCTCTTTCATACCACAGCTAGGATTATCAAATTACTGACCTTGATCAGGGCCTCCTTGAACATACTAAATCCGACAATCCTGGCTGTGGTATGAAAGAGAGTTCTGGGCATTCTTGAATTAGCTGTTGTTTTAACTTCAGAGAAGTGTATGACGAAGCATTCCTAACGTCTGTTCCGACGACAAGCTCCTGGTAACGATTGCGCAGTGTTTTCAACAGATACACCTCCTTCTCAACCATAACTGATAGAATTCTTCCTTCACCTGTCTGATAATAGCGATGTGAGCACTTCCCGAATTTTCCGACTCGAATTTACCTGCCATGATATATTTTGGAAGTCAGTTCTTTTTCCGGTGATACCTGGCATCTGCAGCTACTAGATCTGGTCCACCAGCACGAAGGCGTTGAAGCATTTCAAAGTCTCATTGCTTTTCTGCAGCATCTACAGCCTTTGTGTAGATATTATCACACGTGTCGTCTACGACTGTTGCTTTGCTGATATCTGTGAGCACGCATCTCTAAGCTTTTCCAGTCAAATACAGACTTTCGACTTCCGATAACAGCAGTGTCATCTCCTGGATTACTGTTGGTAGAAGCAGTCAATGAACTGCTATTGCTGCCACTGCCCCTCTACTTAATTAATCTCTGTATGTTGTGACGAATGCAATATGTCGACCTACAATCTCTGTGATATCTAAGTGTTTTCACTCCATCGAGGATGTCTGTTTTATTCTCGAGTAGGACTTGTGCTGTTTCATTCTGGCGTTGGTTGCAGGCTGAAAATAACGATTACAGCTTCGTCGCGTCAGGAAGGACAGGTGGATTCTTCGTTGAGAAAGACGCAGAACAAAATATGCTGGATTCTACGTCAAAAATGTCCAATCTGGCCTTCTTGATAGGGGCAGCAACACTGAATTCCGCCATTCTGATACTAACGTTAATTCCTCTAATAAACAAGAGGAATGACAAGAAGCTGATGAGGAATGTACGACATGGCGGATGGGCATCTGTATGGCAAATAGGTATACATACCATTGAGAATCAGTACTCTTCCTCATCATAATGTACACTTTTCCGATGGAAATAGGTCCATTCCTTATTGTGTAAAAAACTTTGCCGAACAGACTCCGCAATACCTAACGTGACCCGCTCTTCTTGGAGGGTGGTCAGCCATTCTGGGGAAGCTTATAAACATATATTGGGTATGCTTCTCTAACCTGCAGCACAAAAATCATAACAACAGAGTAGGTTATTAGCAGCCAAAATTTATAGTACAGTTACATTCAAGAACGGTTGATATCTCTCCACCCCACACCCCTGGACAATAGGTCACAACTTGGTTTGTAATTGTATTCAACCTTGGCATCATGCATTTCCTTACTCCTGGCACCATAACGATCAGTTTGATATATGATGACCTTTGGTAGAATACTGGTTTGGATTACTCGGAAAATAATCCGGTTTTGGGACCCATGCTGCAGCGCTAACTGTAATATGAAAGTCCCAAGTAAAAATTTAGAAAATTAATAATTGACAATCTTTGACCTTGACCTCTGGTGACCTAATTACCTCAAAATGTAGCTTAACTAATCCCTGAATAGACCTAAGACATGGCCATTGGCATTTGGAGTAATTATGTGTCAAAATATGCGACTAATTTCAAGCTGTCCAACTTCATACAATTTTGCCAGTTTTAGCGCAATAAAAAGACTGATTTTTGTGCTGCAGGTTAGAGAAGCATACCCAATATATGTTTAAAAACTTCCCCAGAATGGCTGACCGCCCTCCAAGAAGAGCGGGTGACGCTAGAAAAAGGTATTGCGGGAGGGGGGATCTGTTCGGCAATGTTTTTTACACAATAAGGAATGGACCTACTTCCATCGGAAAAGTGTACATTATGATGAGGAAGAGTACTGATTCTCAATGGTATGTATACCTATTTGCCATACAGATGCTCATCCGCCATGTCGTACATTCCTCATCAGCTTCTTTGGGACCCATGCTGCAGCGCTAACTGTAATATGAAAGTCCCAAGTAAAAATGTAGAAAATTAATAATTGACAATCTTTGACCTTGACCTCTGGTGACCTAATTACCTCAAAATGTAGCTTAACTAATCCCTGAATAGACCTAAGACATGGCCATTGGCATTTGGAGTAATTATGTGTCAAAATATGCGACTAATTTCAAGCTGTCCAACTTCATACAATTTTGCCAGTTTTAGCGCAATAAAAAGACTGATTTCATTTTTGAAATTGGGTCAAAAACAGTTCTGTGCCACAGTCTAAATAATAATAAACTCCACTTGTTTAGACTTTTTATAGAATAGGGTACTTCTTGGCTTCCATTTGAACTCATTTAGGTTGAGAAAGTTCCATTGGTATGGTATCTGCAGCTAGTTTTCCTACAGGTGGTCACGTTTTAGAGAGGGGTCAGATTTCGTGACCTTTTGACCTCTGGTGACCTACATAATTGACATATTAGCATATAACAGATACCAACATATAGAGGATCAGATTACCAACATTTCGAGTGGCCAAATGTCACTATATCACCATTACTTGAAAAGTTATTCGACTTTATATTTCCCCTACCCCCAAATCTGGTCCCTCAGATTGGACTCGGGTGTCCGTCTTTAAGAGGTGATTACTACCACTAAGCTGTGAGTCCCGGCTTGCTTTCAAAGTTTTTTTTTTCATCTATGGATATAGGACCTTCAAAACAACATAATGAGAATTTGCCACCCCAGGTGGTACCGATATCTGGTCTGGCTCATGGACTATATATACAACAGTTATTCCCCCTTAACTGGACATTAGAAGTCCAGTGAAATATCCGCAGTGTCAGTCCATCTTTAGCATATTTATCACTCTAAATGTCCAGATACGCTGTGGTCAACAACCTATATACAACAGTTATTTCCCCTTATTATACCATTATAAGTCCAGTGGGATATCCGCGGTGTAAGTTCATATTTAGCATATTTATCACTCTGGATATCCAGATACGTTGTAATCAAACCATCTGGAGGAACTTTGCGTTTGGGGTAGAAGAAGGTGGAGGCGTCCCGATCCTGGGTGTAAGAGCGCATATGGTTCTCGACGACTCGGAAACCTTTATTGGTCCCACTGGCACTGGTCTGGCTCTGAAGTACATTGAGGTACAGGGTTTTGATGATGTTATTGTCCCGACGACTGACCCCTTTACAGCTGAATTTGTTGTTCCTCTCGCCATCGCAAACGCTTTTGAGCCCAGGGCGATCATGGCCTCAGCCTTCCACAGGCCGAGGGTTCTTTTAGATCATAGTCGTAATTGTCATTTCTCGGCAGCCATTCATCTCGTTCCGCTTCATACTGGGCTCGTAGTTCGGGTTTCACGAGCGATTCCCAGTCCGGGTTGGAAGCGGCCATGTATGCAGAATCCGTATCTATTTCCATAAGCTGCCAGACTGATTGGTCGAAACACACACCCATGAAGTCGAATAGGAATTACAACATTCGCAGTTTGGCTAGTTGGTATACCATGCACCCGATTTAAGAGGAGGTTGTACGTGATGGTCTTTTTGGCTAAAGTCACGTCGTAGTTGGTGTCGTCAATCATCTCCGTGTGTCGATATAGGGGCGAATTCAGGCATTTTGGGCTTGTTTTGTGGTACAAATGTTCACGGTGACGTGGCGATCCTGGTTGGTTACCGTTTTTCCGTATCCGCTGTTCCCGAGTAATTTCATCGTTTCCCCGATGATGGCTTTACTGGGTCAGCGTCTCCCTCTCGACGGGCAGTAGTCACGTCCTTTGCAAACTTCTCGAAACAAGCCTCGGGAGTAAACTCCATGACATGATATATTTTGGTAATTTCCAGTACGTGGCTGATATACCGAGGTAGTAAAGGAGTGCCCAGCGATATTGTTTTGCCCACATACTACCGATCAAAATACGCCGCGGTCGTGTTAGGTAGTCGTGTTCTTCAGCGTGTGCGCGCATATGAGCCCCGATATCATCTCGTCCCACCTCGGTGTTTTTGAAGATGGGCGGGCATACGGCAAATGTGTCTCTCCCGTGATCAGGGACGTGAATACCACATTCCACGAACCCGTAGAAGTCTCCCGTCTGAACAGTGCGTAGGATGTCAGCCATGGTGCTGATAGTCTGGT
>JAVTVY010025779.1:0-11041 GCA_036873755.1 Hanleya hanleyi
CTCCTTGCAACAACTTTGCCCAGCTTGAAGCTATAGCCCAATTCGGAAAGGGTTTTAGACTCCCTTATTCCACTTGGGGCGTATTGGTGCAGAGAACTTCCGCTAAGTACCGAAGGCCCTCACAATTAGTTTTAGTAATTGAATATTCTATTTTTCAAGAATATTATATTTATAATGTACATGCATACAAGATCCATCGGAACTTCATGTGGAAAATATCAACAGAATTGTTTTTCAGATAGATTTTCAGGAATAGTTTATCAATATATTATTCAAATTAATTGCGGGTGCCTTTGGTAAAAGTGAAGCCGAGGCGACTACTTCCCGGAAGCAGCTGTTCTAGGCCTAGCTACTTCAACCTTAAAAAGTGGAAAAAGCTATAGGAAACACGAGTGCGACTAACGATCAGTCATCCAAGGCCTAGTGCCTGTGGTGTGTGTGTGGGGGGGGGGAAAGGGGATCTAAATGATTGAGCCCCATCTATTGACCTTAAAACTAAATGACGAAGTGGTTGTAAATGCATGTATGACGTATGAATCAATTCTGAGCAATTAAAACAACTGTAAGTATTTTAACCAGTTCCCGCACATTTGCCGCCAAAAGTAAGAATGTAGGCCTACCATGGTTGTGGTTGTTGGAACATACACGGTCAGATAGGCGCTCAGCTGAGTGAAAAATATTTGATGAATCTTCACTGATCTCGTTAAATTTTGTATGGAAGAGATGCTTAGTCAAAACTTGTGTCACATTTGAAGATACAATACATGAAAATAGTCATACTTACGAAGATTGTTGCCGGCTATCGAGTAAATCGATACTCGATCGCACATCACCTCACTGGTTTGGCTGCGACCGTTGCTTTTTGTCATGATCACGTGCTGGTGACGAATATTACTGACGTAACACATACACCTAGCGGATGATGCCGGCAGACAGAGTTATGTCCCCTCTGAAAGCTCGTGTACATCTTGTTCGCCGTTGTACAAGAAGTAAATCCAAATGCTATCTTATTTTAAGCAAAATTGTGAGCATTCGGGACTTGATTTGCGAGGAGGCAACCATCACCACGCCTCACGCCTATGCGCATTCCCGGTATCTTACTGCTCTTTACCACGGTAGCGTACTGCATGCCGCGTGCACTTCGGGTTTTTATCGGTACCCCGGTACATCTATAGACATTCCGATTCATCATGTAAATGTTTCACTTGACAGTCCAGTACTGTATATGCACCTATATCACGCAATATTACGCAAGAGGGTTGACTTGAAAATACACTGAACAGTGTATGTTAATTTGTACGACGACTAGCAACCAAATTGCTTTCTTGTACGTACCTTACTGTATAAGTTGTACGAAGTCACGCATCCGGCATCTCAAAAAACTTACTGGTTTTTGGGATATATACCAGATTTGGTAACTCAAAATACCAGATGTGGTGTTTCAAAAAACTTCTCCGGATTACAAACTTCTGAATGTAGTATTTTAAAGGTCCTATTATGGTAACTCAAGAAACTCGTGTGCTAACTACCAGTTTTGGAAGCTGGAAGTTCCAAAACCAGTATCACACGTTCCAACAAGTGGTAGTTCAAACTACTTCCTTTTTACAGTGCACCGTTAGAAACAACCATAGAAGTTATCAAAATGAAACATGTAATACTGTTGTGTGGGTCACAATTATTCCCGACCGAGTATACGTTCAACTGTAAATCGGTTCAACGTATTTCCCGCCCTCTTTATCGCTCTTCCCGCCGTGGTAGTAAAAAAAACCACTTTCTGGCTCAACGTTCAACTGGAATTTGGTTCAACTCGGCTATCGGTTATCGCCCTTTGTTTTACGAAGCGCCACCTGCTGTATCTGGAGAAAAGCTTGCGGTACGGGCAAAGTGTTGTTTGCTGCTCAACATTACTCGTCCCGTTACATCAATCTGATTTTTTGGTAAGTATTATGGACAAACATTCGTTTGAACTGCGCTTCAACACTGAATACGTTTAGGAGTGTGCGCAGAAATCTCGTCCCCTTTCGCTTTGTGTTTTGAAATCGGGGCTGTCGAAAACTGGACTATGCTTGAAGTTCATTGTTGTTCATCATTCATTCATTCACTGCGTGAAAGAATTTTGCTGTCTGCAGTGCTGTCTGTTTGAATATGTCATTGATATAATTTGCTGTTACCACTTGGTTGTATTTTACAATTTCCAATTACTTATTACATTTAGCATGTCGTTTTCCCATACCAGAAGTGGATGAATGAAATATAAGGCTTAGGCTATGTATGTATTTCCAAAATAACACTAGGCCCCTGTATCATATAGTTTATCAGCTATACACATATGGATACCAGTAATTATTAGCTGCATTGTCCACAAAAATACTTGCAATACCCCTTGTGGAAGGTCATTGTAAACCAATATGCATTAATGTCATATTCCCCCCCCCCCCCAAAAAGACATTATATAGTATTTTTTTATTTATACACTGGACATATTCCTATGCAGATTATAATCCTATAATAATTCAAAACGTCGTTTAACATTCAGTCACCCCTCAATTTTGCCTGAAATTCTAATCAGTCCAATGAATTTATAATAGTTACATGATGTCGCAAGACTACATCAAATATTGGCAAAATTTTGTGTCCAATGAGATAATATGTCAATATTTTGTAACTGTTTATCCAATGATTAAGTGAGAATGTGTGAGAAGTCCACCCTAGTGCCTGATCGGTCATAAAGAGTCACTCTAGGTGTTTATGAAATACACCATTTGTGGTATTTGAAATACACTATGATGAATGTTAAGTAGTAAGTAAATATATTACATCACAGCTGTACCATTGTATTACACACCCCCCTCCCCCCAGCCACCACCACCCATCACCATGCCCACTACACACAATCCTGTTTTATGTGGCAGGACAATGGGGGATTGATTTTGTGAGATATTCCCGGGGGAGGGGGCAGAAATTGGGCAACGATTTGGTGTAAGACTCACGAAATGTAATTGACAAAGGATCTGCTGCAAGTTGTATTGTCACTCTTTTGTCCAGGATATTTCCTTTTCAATGGGAGGTGCAAACACCAAAGCCTTGCCAGAAATTGCCAGGGTTGTGTGGGACCGGGAGGATGAGTGCCTGTCATGAAAATCGGGATATTTCTCCCAACCTTTATAAATATATTAGTTCTGTTTGATGTTACTCCATTTAATATTTTTGTATTTTCTCCTACAGTAAGTGTAGCGGGGAGAAGGTCAGAAGGAATCCATTTGTTTGTGTCTGACTGTTGAAGGAAGATGAATGGGGAGACAGTGTATATGGCTCCCACAGAGTGAACATCATCATCATGTAATGGATTTTATCGCAGTTGAAGATGTAAGGAATAATCTGCCATTTTCAACACTAATAATGAGATATATTATGCCCATAGACCATACTAAAACCAGCAACAAGAATGAATAATTTTGCCACTGTGTTGGTGGGTGGGTTGGGGAGGTCATCAATGCTTCATCTGGAGAAGGCTCCATGTTGATGAGTCAAAATTTTACTGAATGGTACATTTACTTATAAATGTAAGCTTATATTGACAGGATAGTGAAAACAGATTATCTTACACAATTCTTTATTTCTTTATTAGGACCAACTGCTTGCAAGAAAGATCAGAGACACGTCACAGCGCCTATCATTACACTTCAGGGTTTCGGACGATGGTGAAAGTGCGTGCATTATTTCATAACTTGGACTATATTTGGTCTATTTGACATTCCTGCATCACAAGATAATGGTCACCGGAATCATTCAATGTGACAGAAACGATGAAATGGGAACGTGATACAACGAATCATCAGGCTAAAGATGTGGTATTACATCCAGAGGAGGAAGAAAACAGAACTGTTTTGAATCATCACCATCCCTGAACATCCTTAGTACAGTAATTCACTTACAAAAAAATCGTCCACAATGGCCAGCATACTACTTATGATAGAAAAGTGACACCATCATATGCAGACATTACTGTGATAGAATGATAAATAATGTGCATATACATGTAGCCCTCTCATTTTGTGAAGCAGATGACCCAACATTACACCCTGCAGCTACATGTAGATTAGAAGACTGGGGTCTTGTTTACTGGGAATTAACTGTGATGTTGAATACAAGAAACCAATGCAACACTCAATATATCCCAAATCATCAATACATGTAGAATAATTGAGTTAAGATACATAAGTCATTGTGTGAAGTCTGACCACATGTACTCACATTGGCTAGGTGCATGTCTGGGCACATATAGTATGTGTAGGAAGGTTGACACTCATATTGGCTATGCACACGGAAGTCTTATTAATAAACACTGCAATATGCATTATTATTCAGCATAGTAAGACTCAGTATGTCTCAGATCATTAATACATATTGTAATATATTCGACTCGGGTACATAAGTCACTCTGAATTCTGACCACCTATGCTCTTCGTAGGAAGGTCTTACACACATAAACTGTGTATCTAGGTCCCATAACTGAACTTGGATAAAATATAATTAGCTAGCTTACTCAAATGGTCCAGATGATATTGCAATACATGTACTATTGAATTTCTATTAAAGAAGTTATGACACACACAAACTATGTATGTAGGTCCCATAACAAATCTGTGATAAAATGCAGTTAACTAGCTCACTCAAATATCTCGGATCAGTGATATTACAATACTTGTACTCAGAATACATAGGTCGCTGTGTGAAGTCTGATCACCTGTACTCTGTGTAGGAAGGTTGGACACACATAAACTATGTATGTAGGTCCCAAAACTAAATTGTGATAAAAGGCAATTAAATAATTCAATCAATTATCTCAGATCAGTGATATAACAATACATGTACTCGGAATACATAGGTCGCTGTGTGAAGTCTGATTACCTGTACTCTGTGTAGGAAGGTTGGACACACATAAACTATGTATGTAGGTCCCAAAACTAAATTGTGATAAAAGGCAATTAAATAATTCAATCAATTATCTCAGATCAGTGATATTACAATACATGTACTCGGAATACATAGGTCGCTGTGTGAAGTCTGATCACCTATACTTTGTGTAGGAAGGTTGGACACACATAAACTATGTATGTAGGTCCCAAAAACTAAACTGTGATAAAAGACAATTAAATAATTAAATCAATTATCTCAGATCAGTGATATAACAATACATGTACTCGGAATACATAGGTCGCTGTGTGAAGTCTGATCACCTGTACTCTGTGTAGGAAGGTTGGACACACATAAACTATGTATGTAGGTCCCATAACTAAACTGTGATAAAATGCAATTAAATAATTTACTCGTTTATCCCAGATCAGTGATATAACAATACTTGTACTCAGAATACATAGGTCGCTGTGTGAAGTCTGACCACCTGTACTTTGTGTAGGAAGGTTGGACACACATAAACTATGTATGTAGGTCCCATAACAAATCTGTGATAAAATGCAATTATCTAGCTCACTCAAATATCTCGGATCAGTGATATTACAATACTTGTACTGAGAATACATAGATCGCTGTGTGAAGTCTGATCACCTGTACTTTGTGTAGGAAGGTTGGGCACACACAAACTATGTATGTAGGTCCCATAACAAATCTGTGATAAAATGCAATTATCTAGCTCACTCAAATATCTCGGATCAGTGATATTACAATACTTGTACTGAGAATACATAGGTCGCTGTGTGAAGTCTGATCACCTGTACTTTGTGTAGGAAGGTTGGACACACATAAACTATGTATGTAGGTCCCATAACTAAACTGTGATAAATTGCAATTTAATAATTCACTCAATTATCCCAGATCAGTGATATTACAATAATTGTACTTGGACATGTCGGAATACATAGGTCGCTGTGTGAAGTCCGATCACCTATACTCTGTAGGGAAGTTGGACACACATAAACTATGTATGTACATGTAGGTCCCATAACTAACTGTGATAAAATGCAATTAACTTGCTCACTCAAATATTTCAGATCAGTGATATTAACAGACAATTATGCCATATATGTACTTCAATAAATTTGCATTCTTAGAGCCATCAACTGCATGTCTCTTCTCAAAACTATATACATGTATACATACAGTAATATTTCAGCATACTGCAGTAAGCTAAAAAAGTCAATAATAATCATGATAATCATTTCGCATGTTGAAGTTTTCATTTCTTAGATGAGGAGGGAGTCGAACATCATTTGAAAGAGAGGCATCAAATTTATTGTAGGTGACACCATCTTGGATGTTACTTCCCTACACTCCCTTCTCTCATTATTGTAACCCATGTTACTTGTAGTTTCTGTAATTCATGAATTGATAGAATTCAATGTTTACATTTTAGCTTTTCATATATGATGAAATATGATTGAAATATATGAATTTATTTTAATTAGTATGTCTTTGTTGATGTATGTTTTAAAATATCCTTCACTTTCTTACGGGTTGTTGATATCCTTTCACTGACGACTGCAAGAATTAATGTCACTGGGATGTAACTCGGTTGCTCATATGGTTCCGGTGTATTTGCAAGAATTTAACTAAATCTGCAAATACATGTACAATTTGCACCACAACAATCCGGTGCACATTCCATTGAATCTGCATCTGGATGAACGTTGAACCTGGATCTGGTTGTACGTTGAACCTTTATATGGTTGTACGTTGAACCTATTTCTGAGAAAACATTGAACCTGAATCTGGTTATACGTTGAACCAGTAATTGGTTCTAGGTAACACTACATTCTGGTTCAGGGTTTTCCATGGTTAAACGTTGAACCAGTTTCTGGTTCAACGTTTACCTTTTAGTTCAACGTTACACCTTTTTATGGTTGAACGTTTAACCTCATTTTAGTTCAACGTTGAACTTTGCTTGGTGCTACGTTGAACCAGTTTATGGTTGCAACCGAGTTACATCCACTTTATGGTTGAACGTTTACTCAGCGTTCTTACAGTGTAGATCGGACCGCGAAACAGGTATACACTGTGAACTAAGTGATTGAGGGGAGAATGCCGAACACCGTTGAAACTTTGGCTTGGTCTAGATCTGCGTGTTTCGCTTCGCTAATTCTCCGCTACTGATCCAGGTCTGTTGTTCCATGTTGCCGCTGGTTAACCCGGTGTTTGCCAGTAAAAATCACATCTTAACCTGATTCAATCTCGTTAAACTCTATTTCGACAGCATTGTGAAAAAGTAGCAGTCAGATTAAATTGAATATATAACATTACCATATCCATAGAGCGTGCTGTCAACCGACTGATGCACGTTTGATAATAAAATTCAGGAAATAAAAATATCACAACAATTTATCGCGCTTGGCCTAAATTTCGACCTCTAAGGTCATCAGTCAAGATGACAAGTCGGTTATATAGAAAACAACGGGTTGTCATCTTCTCTGATTTTGATTTAGACAACAAATCGAGAATTCGCTAGATTTCACCTCATATTTGTCAATTTCTTATGTATACCCCTGCGGCCAATTATCAAGATGACAGTTGAGTTGTATTGGAAGGGTAATACCTGTACTATCAAACAATATGGGTTGGCAGCTTTAATAATCTGTCTTATGACCCAAACCGTGAGAATGGATCTTGTTTATACAAGATTTGACCTCATTTAATTATTATTTATTTGTAAAGATGCCAATCTGCTTTCGAATAAAAAAGTTTGTTTTTCCGACAATACACCCCATGCCCATCATGCACTGATATGCAGTTGTAATAGTAGCCACAACTGTTTCTACCAATAATGCATTCAATTAATAGTCACAGACGATGTGTATGGATCTCCGTGTGCTATAAGTATATTTTGATGATCCTTACCTGTTATTTTCGGGAAGCTAATTCCTTCTTTTCCACGCTTGTCGCTTCTATTAAAGTTTCCGGCGCTGGTGATTAGCTGTACAGGAGCCGTTTTCACATCGACTTTGCCCTTCTCCATTATCGCGGAGCGATATCCGGTACTTTACCGTATACTGTTCGGTCTTCATCCGGCAGAGAACAAACTCGAGAAATCTGATAAGTTACAGGGTTTTTTTATACCACTTCTGAAACATATATTGCCTGGGGGTTACAAGAGATACAGATATGAATAACATTCAATAGGTGCTGTAGGTTTGTAATTTTGAACAAGTAGAACAGCACATGACTCAAAAACGGCGAGTTACGTTGGAATTACGTCGGTAGAGTTTACGACTTTTCGGGGGAATCCCCGTTATATTTGCGGAAAGTAGGCTGAAAATGGATACACATGATCCCAGGGTTCGTCTTACTGCGTATAGATGTCCCTGATGGTTACAATTTGACAATTATGGGACCATGGATAATGTCGATATTTAGACTGTGTGTCTCTTTAATCAGGTTTCACTGTACACATTTTGATCAGTCAGAAAAAGAATAACTTTATGGACTAAATTTAAGCTTTGCTGCGTTGAACCGTGGCCCCTCAAATAATACAACTGACATGATGTCGTTGGATAGCATGAGAGAGCTTTTGGCGTCTACATATGACACCATGATCAGCTGTTACCTCAGTGAAGTCCGAAATTACCTGATTCAAATATTTATGCTTCGTACCGGCAAATTACCGAAGTCTTATTCTGCACGCGTTGCTCACGTTCAAGAGTGACATAGAACAAAGTCAATTGACGTTTAAATGTATCTAAACCTATGACACCTTTTCATATGACTTATTATCAGTACGGCGGCATCTTTTCCCACTACTAATATGTTTCGTCTAATTGCACCAATATGTCGGTGTAATGTTATGGCATATATGATGAGATTGATAAAATGAAGTTATGTTTGGTTCATATTTGTGATGTTTTAAAATCCATAATGAAATATATACAGCACAGACCAAACAGACAGCCCAACCAAGAATTAACTGAAGTCCTGTAGCCAATGAGAATATCCACATCAATAATAGAAAGACGCATTGTATATCAGGATCGAAACTCTAGTATGTATTAAAAACGAAATCGATATAACAGATCAGGTGTTTAAACTTATATCGGTAAGAGAGTATGACAT
This sequence comes from Hanleya hanleyi, assembly GCA_036873755.1. Taxonomy (NCBI): domain Eukaryota; kingdom Metazoa; phylum Mollusca; class Polyplacophora; order Lepidopleurida; family Hanleyidae; genus Hanleya; species Hanleya hanleyi. Next base: position 9,061 of record JAVTVY010025779.1, read on the forward strand.
ACTTAAGTGAATTATACTAGTACGTGTATGCAATGCCACAAATGAATTTCAATCAGTTGGTACCACAGTGTGCGACACAAGGATAATGATAAACTAATTACAATTAAGGTAGTTTTACACGTTCATTTTTTAAATTTGCTTAAACATTTCCTAATCACTCGTCAAGCTATCGCTAAGGCTAGAGGGCTGAAACTTACCACACTATATCACTGGGTAAAGCTCTACAAGAAAATGTAAAAAATCCAAGATGACCGCCATGACGACGTCACTTGTGATCATTTTTTGGTCAGAATTTTCGAATTTTTTATTTTTTGTTTTTTTTTCTTCGCAAAAAATGCATGATAAATTAGTAAATAATAATCTGATATGAAATAAAATAGATTTTACCCACTTTTCCATGCAGAAAAGCAAACATTTTGAAGAAATATGACGAAAACATCACTTTTCTGGTACCCCACATGGCCGCCATTTCGAATATACCCATGATCCTCTGCTCAGGGGGTCATGGAAATAGGCTCAGAATGACCCCAGTATGATAATCTAAATGTCAAGAAGTTTCTGCTCTAAATTTTTTGTCGTGATAGGACCAAAATGCAACAGGGGGGGAGGGCGGAAAGTACCCCCCCCGGCCAGGTAGGGTTAAATCATCTGTATATTCATATTGATATATCATTAAATTAGAAGGGAAAATAACCCGTGTATAAAGCTCATTAGGCAGATTCCAACAGCAATCTAGGTGAATCGAGATGGTAAATCAGGGGAATACCATCTAGACGTAACGCTATGTAAACTTCGCGCGAAATTTTCGCCGATATTCTGCAAGATCCCATAATAAACCAATGACGACAATTTTTGACTTTTTTTCTCTGACAATGATTGACGTTTACTTCACGGAGATTAACATCTTCGTGCGGCACAATCTTTTGATATTTTCTACCCACGAGCAAAGCCAGACTTTCCGGCGGGAGTAAACTCTTTGACCATCACTGTTTACCATGCAGACCGTCTGGAAATGATGCCATATTTGGATACTGTTTCCCGATAATGTTTATATATTAGTCTACGTGCTACGGTGTGTAATTACTGTGAGCGTGATTTCAACGAGCGTGATTTCAACAAATGTAGTTTCAAATTCGCATGGGATTTATATAGGGCTGAATTCAGATATAATATTCCGTGATATTATATCTGAGTTTACTGAGATTGATTCTAACAGTAGAATGGCCTTCCCTACCAAACTTTCTGCGCTACCTCTGGAACGACAAACAAATGAGAGCTGACAAGAAATAAAGATATCTTTAATCTTTACACACAAAACTTTTCTTTTATATTTACAGACGTCGGTTTGAATACAAGGCTGGCCACAGCTATGTCGGTGAACAAATTCCTTGAAGACAAATGGCGGAAGGCTTTTCGGTTCATGGATATCGATAAGGACGGGTGCTGGACAGAAAAAGATTTCGAAACTATTGCTGTATATATTTCTGAACGCACCGAACAGACTGATGGAGAGCAAAAGAAGAAGACATGGCAGGAATGGGTCAAATGGGTCGAGATCATGCTGCGATACACTTCCAGCGAGAAACTTGACGAAGCTGGGTTCATGGAATCTATGCGTGAAATGTATAAAGATCTAGAGAGCACCACCGCTCACAACCGGGCCACATACTCCACGCTGTTCGACGACCTTGACCTGGACAAAGATGGCAAAATCTCCTATGAAGAACTCGCAATTTATTATGGAGGATACGGGATCAAGGATGAAGTGTTCATCAAAAGCATTTGCGAGAAACTGGATACTGACAAAGATGGATATATAGAACGGGAAGAATTGATCGGGGCTGCCCGTAAGTTCTGGCTGAGTCCAGATGAATCTGATGGACATGCGCATGCCTTCATCTACGATTCGCCGAATTAACTCTGTTAAACAGGGGCGACCAAGGCCGACGTTGACCGAACCGTTAAATACAACATGACGGGA
>JAVTVY010025780.1:0-11111 GCA_036873755.1 Hanleya hanleyi
CCTGTGGCCCTCAACGTCTCGCCCATCTCGGCGTCCATACTTTCTTTGAACAAATCCTTCCATAGCCTCGAGTTCACATTATGTTCTTCAACCACGGGTTGGTCCTTCACGGTTGGGTGATATTCCGGCACTGATGGTATGAAGGGGACCTGCTGTACGGGGGCGTGTTGCGTGTTGCCAGCTTGCCATTGCACTGTTTTTACAGTAATAGCCTACAGTCATTTCACCCAGTGTACAGTCTTATCAAAGTGACCTTGTTTGTCTCCCCCATCGGGTGTATATTCCTCTCCCCCCCGTAATTGTCCAAACATCCTTAAAAAAAACTGGATATGATATGGATCTCGGTCTTTCCAGAATATTATAGCTAAGACGTAACAAGTCTGATAACACCATGTCTCTGTCATCCCCATGTAAATCCTTTCTGTGATGATATCAGCTGATCCTTCAAGCTAGCCATCCTTGCCCTGTACATTTCACAAGAGGTAGTAGCGTCATTTAAAAAATATTCAGCAAATAACATATTTCGATAAAAGTTATTTAGTGGTTGAGATCAACTATGGTGAACGTTTTTCTGAGACCTCACTTTTTTAATATCACGGGCATCGAAATGACATTTCTGACACTAAAACGTAACAGCACCTGCTCTAGGCTCCAGTGCCTGAGATGACGTCACAAAACGCGCACTGGCATTCCGGACGTGATGCTTTGCAACGTGATACTCGATCTTGGAACTTTTATTGGTCACGTTATCCGACGTCAACTCAGTCATTTCCCATGTTCATGTTGTTCACTAGACCGAATTGAAGAATCTGACAATATTGATCCCTATATGAAATACTAGACTTCAATACTGGAAAATCTTTTGGCATGTTGCAAGTGATCATGCTGTTCAGTTTACCCGAACAATTAAAATCATGCTACTACCTCTTTAATATAAGACATGTTTCATATCCTCCAGCACCCCACATGTTTCACATTTTTTTTTTCTCTTCCAGTTCTTCTTCTGTCCTATTCCTTGTGTCCAACGACCCTACTCTAGCCTTCACCAACAAAGAGAAATCACCATATCTGTCTACTTTTCCCTTTTTCCATGGACTCTTTCCCATCTGCAAATTGTCCGGTAGTCAGTCAGTCAGTGACTGAGTGAGTCCATCCGAATCCTTTCGTCGGCAAAATAAGGAGAACCGTTGACATTAGAACCTTGATTTTGGCATGAAGGTGGATTAGGGGACTGTAACCAGCAAGTTCTGAGCTGACCTACATTTGATGAAAATTTCTGGTGATTTTTAATGAAAATCACTGGTGATTCTGACTTAGGCTGTGTCCATCTTAATATATAGGCAGGATTTCAACTCGGGGCGGGGGGATTTCCAAGAGTTCAGTGCGCGTCGGAGTCCTAATGCCTACCCTATAGGTCCTGTGACGTTAGTCACACTGTCATGTAACATTGACCATGTGCATTTTCTTCCATTTTCTCTCACTACTCCCATTCTCCGTCAGGGTAACATAATATTTTTTTGATCAGTTCCACTTCTTTGAACCACCTCATCTATTTGTCACTTTTTGAGACCTTTACTCTTGTGCAATTTGTGTCCCATCTACATGTATTCTGAATTCTAAGAAGGCAACCATACAGTGGTTTATGGCTTCGATATTCCTACTTTCTCAATGGCTTTGACTATTCCCAACATTGGCTGTGCCTTTGCTACCATATCGTTGTTTTGCACACCAGAAGCCTGCTATACACATGTACTACATGGTGTGCATTGCAAATGAGTAGCCCATTTGTGTGTGCATGTATATGTCCAAGGTAAAGTAGTTACCGAAGTATGCTTGGACAGGAATGTCATGTGTGGAAGTCAAAGACCATATATGGGGTTATCCTGCTGACAGTAATTCAACTGTTGTAACCACTGGAACAATTGCTCCCACTATCTCACTGACTTACAATGACTCGATTATGAATAGCGATGTTGATGTTCATCAATATAAAATATCAGACGGCAGTAGAATTTTCACTGAATCACAAGGAGACAAAAGGCTCCCCAATGAGTAGAAAAAATCTCTGTGCCAGTGACATGATCGAAGCTTAATGAATCTTTGGATTGAATATATTTGGCTACATGTATATCAACCAAGTTGTACGTATTCCATCACCTTGGTCGATATAGCGAATGAATTCGTCAACGACGAGAATCGGTTCCTCACTATGGACATACAGGAGCAGGCAGTGGACCGAGGTAAGATTTCACCCCAACTACTGGTAGCGCAGAAGTTGAACGTTCGCTGACGGCGATAGAATTTTCACTGAATTACAAGGAGACAAAAGGCTCCCCAACAAGTAGAAAAAATCACTGTGCCAGTGACATGATCGAAGCTTAATGAGTCTTTGGAATGAATCGGAAATACGCTAGAACGCCTCGCCTTAGCGCAGTTATTGTATTATTCAGTATATTCAGTATGTATAGACAACACCAGTTGTACTCTTGACTTTGATGAACAAAACAATAACAGAAATCATCAATAATTGCTGGAAATTGACTCCGCTTAATGGAGATATATTTGAAATAGTTGCAAGTTTTAAAGCACACTCATATTATTGAGATGTGTAAGAAAATCAGTAGAAATATTGCTTTTAATCATATGTAGAATGTTTAAATAAAAACAAGAGCCCAAGGGGCTTCAATATACGCCCGTACTTCTGAAATTACACTGGTCCGAGTTTCAATGTTTTTTAATGGCCTTGATCCCAATTGGTAGCTAGCAATCCAGAGAACGATCTACAATTTTGTGCTTCTGAGAATGTAACATATTTCACATCTTATATTGAATGATGAACTAAAATGGTCTTTACTCTTGGTAACTAGGTGACCTTGAAACAAGAGCCGAGAGCTCATAAATCCCACACTGAAATCAACAATAGTCAAACACAAGAAAATAGTAGTTTCCCTTTAAATGTATTCCTTTCAGGCGAAAAAATTGTTCATGAAGGAAGAAAAATGTGAAGAAAGTGATGAAGTAAACCTTTGTTCTTGAGTTCATAAAGAACCCCTCTCCTCGTTAAATTAGTAAATGAACTGAATGTAGCTGTTGCTTACATGTATCAAATATGGGAGACAACTCCACAGGACATGTCATATACATGTAGGGGAGACAACTCTGAATATTCCAATCTAATGCATATAGTTAGCTAAACTTGATTCAGTTTTGGGGGACTGTGACCTTGACCTTTGACAAATCTCAAAATGAATATGGCTCCTCTTTGCCATGCGAGTAAGGTATACCCAAAGTTTGGTACCAATCCATACCTTGAAACTAGAGATATCGCATGGACAACAAATGTTAATGGATGACTGGACAGAACGCAATATCGCATTAGATGACCTCCTCTTCGAGAGGCATATGAAAATGTTTCTTTTAATGATTTCTTGATTTTGGGGTCACAATGACCCACATTTTGGTTTGTAACACATCGTGTCCCTTAATGTATCTACTGTCACAAAAAAGTTATTTTTAATGATTTCCTGATTTTGGGGTCACAGTGACCTTGCCATTTAACCTTGATCTGAATTTTGGTACATGACACATCATCTTCACTCAGTGTATCAATGGACACAAAAAATCATGATTTTTAACCATTTCATAATTTTGGGGGTCGCAGTGACCTTGACCTTCGGCCTTGACCTACATTTTGATACATGACACATCATGTCTCCCTAATGTATCTACTGACACAAAAAAGTAATTTTTAAATAGTAACCTTACTATTACCCTTGACCTAAATTTTGGTACATGACAAAATCGTCTCCCCTTAATATATCAATGGACACAAAAAATCATGATTTTTAACAATTTAATGATTTTGTGGTCACAGTGACCTTGACCTTTGACATTGACCTACATTTTGGTATGTGACACATCATGTCCCCCTAATGTATCTACTGACACAAAAAAAAGTAATTTTTAATAATTTCCTAATTTTGGGGTCACAGTGACCTTTGACCTTCGACCGTGACCTAAGTTTTGGTATGCAACACTTCATTTCTCCCTATTGAATCCACTCACAATTTTTTTGGAATTTTTAATGATTTCCTGATTTTTCGATCACACTGACCTTTAACCTCTGACCTCGACTTACATTTGGCATGCAACACATCGTTCCACCCTAGGGCATCCACTAACCAAAAATTAGAACTGTAAATAGAAAACTATCAATGATCATTGATTTCCTGACTTTTAGGCAAAAGTGACCTTTGACCTCTGACCTCGACCTGAATTTTGGTACGCGACACATCGTCTCCACCTGATGTATCCACTCACAAAAAATTGCAACTGTCGACAGAAAACATTCAGAGATATAGACCGGACACGAACACTTCAGTGATTTCCTGTTTTTCGGGCCAGTGACCTTTGACCTTTGACCTGACCTTCATTTCTGTACGCGACACATCGTCTCCCCATAGGGTATCCACTCATCAAAAATTGGAACTGTAAATAGAAAACTGTTCCAGATATAGACCGGACACGGGGGACGGACAGACGGACGGACGGACACACGGACAGACGGACGGAAACCGCCATCACATACAACGTCCGCCTTTTTGGCGGGCGTATAAAAAAACATCTTTATTCTCTGTTACATAAGGAGATACGGGAGATGGGATCTGGCGGGGGTGGGATTGATCTTAATTACGTAAATGTAAAATGACCGCAGTTGTTATTACCACAAATGATAAACAATATTGAATAAGCCATCAGGTAGACACTTTATTCTTGCACTCATCGCTATATAGATGAAATATTGCTGAACGCGATGTTAAACCTTAATTCCCTCTCTCTTTATTCTTGCAGATTTCTTAACTATTCAACCATCATGAATGATCCACCTCGGTGATCCACCAATCATAGTCTTTTTCTACGTGCATATTATAAAAATAATATCTGTGTATATGAATAGATATTCTGAGTGCATGAGCTAATTAACCTCGCATATGGCGCAGTTGACATGCTCATATTTACTCTTTTCCCGTCCGAAGGACGGGTTATACTTTTATATTTGTAATTTTTTACCCTTGGGACTGACTAAACAATATTGAAAGTGCCATACAAAAGTGGCAGTGAAAATATCATACAAGCTACATATGTGCAGACCAGAATAACTGATAATAAAAGAGACTCTCCACCAAAAATTTCTCTTAAGTAAGAGTGGAAATTCATCCGCTCAAGTTGAATGAAATTCACTCAAAGTTCACTCAAGCTGTTGCTGACACTCCACGTGAGTGTAAGTCAATCAACTTGAGTGAAAGTTTCCACTCATGTGCTTGAGTGGATTTTTTTCCACTCTTAAACAACGAAATTTCACTCAAGTTTTTTTAGAGAGTAGTGAATCGTAAAAGAGTCAAGCAAAACCCTTTTTCGGCAAAATTATCTCGCACGTACGACTTATCTTATGCGCACGACACAGTAGAATTAGAGCCTCTCTTTCATTTTCTCGTTAAACGGCATTAAAAAATACAAAAAAACTTTAAAATATGAAAAATATATTAAACATGTCATATAGATATACAAGAAAATTTCTCAACACTGTCTATTCGAGAGAATTAGCACCAGCCCAGAGAGGTGCGTAAAAGAACACCTTCCCCTACTCTATATTCGATTTATATATGTGTTCCATAACTTCCATTTATAACTGCACAGCTATCGTGTTAAACAGCTGCACAGATATTGTGTACTTATTCCAAAGAAATTCCTCACTCACTATCAAAGCACGCAAATGTTTATGCTACCTGCCTACATATACTTTGGTCATGAATGCCCCAATCTAATAAATTAATACCCTATCAATGCTCCCCAATCGTATATGTCGCTGTGTAGGCTCCAAACCGCGGAGCAGATAGGATATAATTTTAATTAGATTGTGCCCTGAAAGATAGCACGCAAAAGTATTATGATGAAAATTTATGTATGATCGACTGGATGAATTCGGCATATAATTTTCCGTTTAAAGCGATAGAAAAATGAATCCTTGGAATTCAACATTTGATATTTCATTTTCTCGTGAAGAAAGGAATTCCGTTTTTTTATGCAATTGAAAATCGTTGGAATTCTACCATTTTGTATTCCTTTAGAGTATCACATGATTTTTTTTTCTCAGAAAAACATCTTTTAACTCCAAAAAGGAAGTGACAAAAACGATAGAAAAAACTTCAATCGAAAATGGTCTGCACCTTCCCGGAATTCCAATTAGATTTTTTTTTAAACAACCCTTCTCGTGAGCTTTTCACATTAATGATCCAGGAAGCTCTTGGGATTCTTTTCAAGTTTAGGGAGATAGACTATCGTTACATATATTGCTCGAAATAGTAAGACGATCCGGCCATTTTCTTCTTGTACTCGGCATCGAACCTCTCGCTTTGAGCCACGGTAAAATGGTTTTTCCAGTCACCAATAATCCCTGCAAAGCAAAAGAAAAAAAAAGAATAATTTTGATCCAACAAATCGTGTGTATTTTTGTTAGATTCAGTCATATTCAATCTTTGTCCAATTATAATATACTGGAGACGCTTTGAATTTTCGCAGCAAATGCATGCTAGTATCTTTTTTTAAATATATATAAGGCTTTATGTAGAAACGGAGTGTTTCTATGCAAAGCATGGGGTTATGTATCGAGACCCCATATTTCGACATTTCACCCTAAGTCACCCCAGTCTTCTGCAGTTCATTTTCATTAAGATGCAAAACGTAAACAAAGTACCTTTTCTAAACATTGGATTCTTGCCGCCCTCTGCCATTGCTCGCATCATTTCCGGTAAGAGTTCTCGCCTTTTGATCATGTTACTAAAAGTACATTTCTCAACGATGGTCTCCTGCATGGCTTTGTCACAGGGAACCTCTAGGAATTTTGCTAATTGTTTAACTCCGCTTGATAAATCCTGAATGGGTATAAGCAGAAAGGAAGGATATCGATAATGATTTTTCTCTGATGACTCAATCGCTTTCACCTACAAAATAAATGCTTTAATTAATATCCGAAAAGAAAATCAATCAACAGAGGAATTTTTCTGTCTGAATAGTCACATCATCCCCAGTCATGGTTCGTCTATCAAATCCGAGCTATGACGGATAGCTTACACACCTCAACGAATACCAGCAACTTCAATCGGAAATATTCCGGAGCGCATTCGAGAACTCATGCCATCTCCGAACACGCCCATATTAGAACGAATTGAGCGACAGGCAATGCGTCGAATATTTCGTCTCCTTCTGGTTGCTTTGAAGTCAGATGTTTGTATCCGTGAATGTTTTGACTTAAGAGACGCCCCCGCCTCCTCCCCTGTTGTTTCCTGTCGGACTTCAAAGAGTTTGGCCTCCAACTTTTTCTCCTTATGAACTGGGCCTTCATCTAAATATAACGATATCCCACGAAGGTTGCGCATCGCCCCAAATTGCCATCCGTTCATTGGCTGATATTTTAAACTGACAGTTGCAGTAATAACTGTACAGCCCCAATCTGCCTGCAGGGCCTGGTACGGAGGTATGGAATATACATACCTGCATTATTGAGGATGAATAGTCAGACTATTTGCCGTTACGTTTGAGTCCAGTTACCCTAGCTATCATGCTCCATAATACATATATAAGTGACAGCGATACCTTCGCTAGCTCTCAGGTAGGTCGTGCTTCTTGAGGGGCGAGAATGCAGCCCTGCACGAGCATGTGCGCTGTACAGCTAGTACTCAAACAGAACGATTTTAAAAAATAACAGCCAATGAACCGACGGCGTTCGAGAGTGAAACACCACCTTCGTGTGATCTTGGTATATTTCGACGAAGTTCGAATTTATGCGGAGAAAATGCTGGAATACAAACATTTTGAAGTTCGGGGCAGGAACGACTTCAGGGCGTCTCTTATGTCAAAACAAACACGAATACGAACATGTTAAATCAAAACAATCAGGGAGAACGAAATATACACCACTTTGCCTGGGGCTTAATTCGAGATATTGATGTCTTCCGCATCCTAACATCTTCTTCTTCTTGGTAATTTTACCCCGTAATTTGATGGTATCCCTGAGCCATTGTTGTTTCTTTACTGATACTGATTAAATCCATTTATCAATTGGATGATATGCATATCTACGGTGGCCCGTAGGGGACATTCATGTTTTTTACCTTTTATGTGTTTTTCTTCGACTTTTCCGTGTTTTCTTTCGACTTTTTCGTGTTTTTCTTCGACTTTTCAGAGTTCTTGTTCGAATTTTCTGTGTTTTCTTTCGAAAACATCGCGAAATGAAAACAATTGTGAAATACTTTCCACCGCGGTGAAATACTTTCCACCGCCACCGCGGTGGAAAATACTTTCCACCGCGGTGGGAAATACTTATCAGCGCAGTGAAAAATACTTTCCACCGCGGTGAGAAATACTTTCCACCTCGGTGAGAAATACTTTCCACCGCGGTGGGAAACACTTTTCACCGCGGTGGGAATAATTTCCACCGCGGTTAGAAATACTTTGCACCGCGGTGGGAAATACATTCGTGTTTTCTGACTTTCCTGGGTTTTCTCTCAACATTTCGCGAAAGTTCGCAATCCTCTTCCGACGTAAAAAAGTGAGGGAAAAGATCTCACCGCGGTGTAAAAGTTTTCACCGCGGTGAAAACGTTTTAACCGCGGTGTAAAAGTTTTAACCGCGGTGAAAAAGTTTTAACCGCGCTGTAAAAGTTTTAACCGCGGTGTAAAAGTTTCCACCGCGGTGTAAAAGTTTTAAGCGCGATGAAAAAGTTTCCATCGCGGTGAAAAAGTTTCCACCGCGGTGAAAAAGTTTCCACCGCGGTTAAAAGTTTCCGCCGCGGTGAAAAAGTTTCCACCGCGGTGTAAAAGTTTTAACCGCCGTGTAAAAGTTTCCACCGCGGTGTAAAAGTTTCCACCTCGGTGTAAAAGTTTTAACCGCGGTGAAAAAGTTTTAACCGCGGTGTAAAAGTTTTAACCGCGATGTAAAAGTTTCCACCGCGGTGTAAAAGTTTTAACCGCGGTGAAAAAGTTTTAACCGCGGTGAAAAAGTTTTAACCGCGGTGTAAAAGGTAGGTGTAAAAGTCTTAACCGCGGTGTGAAAAGTTTTAACCGAGGTGTAAAAGTTTTAAGGTGAAAAAGTTTTAACCGCGGTGTAAAAGTTTTAACCGCGGTGTAAAAGTTTCCACCGCGGTGTAAAAGTTTCTAACGCGGTGTAAAAGTTTTAACCGCGGTGAAAAAGTTTCTACCGCGGTGAAAAAGCTTTAACCGCGGTGTAAAAGTTTCCACCGCGGTGTAAAAGTTTCCACCGCGGTGTAAAAGTTTCCACCATGGTGTAAAAGTTTCCACCGCGGTGTAAAAGTTTTAACCGCGGTGAAAAAGTTTTAACCGCGGTGTAAAAGTTTTAACCGCGGTGAAAAAGTTTGAACTGCGTTGTGAAAGTTTCCACGGCGGTGTAAAAGTTTTAACCGCGGTGAAAAAGTTATAACCGAGGTGTAAAAGATTTAAGGTGAAAAAGTTTTAACCGCGGTGTAAAAGTTTTAACCGCGGTGAAAAAGTTATAACCGAGGTGTAAAAGATTTAAGTTGAAAAAGTTTTAACCGCGGTGTAAAAGTTTCCACCGCGGTGTAAAAGTTTTAACCGCGGTGAAAAAGTTTCCACCGCGGTGTAAAAGTTTCCACCGCGGTGTAAAAGTTTCCACCGCGGTGAAAAAGTTTTAACCGCGGTGTGAAAGTTTTAACCGCGTTGTAGAAGTTTTAAACGTGGTGAACGCGGTGTAAAAGTTTTAACCGCGGTGAAAAAGTTTTAACCGCGGTGAAATAGTTTTAACCGCGGTGTGAAAGTTTCCACCGCGGTGTAAAAGTTTCAACCGCGGTGTAAAAGTTTCCACCGGGGTGTAAAAGTTTTAACCGCGGTGAAAAAGTTTTAACCGCGTTGTAGAAGTTTTAACCTCGGTGTAAAAGTTTCCACCGCGGTGTAAAAGTTTTGACCGCGGTGTAAAAGTTTTAACCGCGGTGTAAAAGTTTTAACCGCGGTGTAAAAGTTTTAACCGCGGTGTAAAAGTTATAACCGCGGTGTAAAAGTTTCCACCGCGGTGTAAAAGTTTTAACCGCGGTGAAAAAGTTTCCACCGCGGTGTAAAAGTTTCCACCGCGGTGTAAAAGTTTCCACCGCGGTGTAAAAGTTTTCACCGCGGTGTAAAAGTTTCCACCGCGGTGTAAAAGTTTTAACCGCGGTGTAAAAGTTTTAACCGCGGTGTAAAAGTTTCCACCGCGATGTAAAAGTTTTAACCGCGGTGTAAAAGTTTCCACAGCGGTGTAAAAGTTTCCACGGCGGTGTAAAAGTTTCCACCGCGGTGTGAAAGTTTCCACCGCGGTGTAAAAGTTTTAACCGCGGTGAAAAAGTTTTAACCGAGGTGTAAAAGTTTTAAGGTGACAAAGTTTCAACCGCGGTGTAAAAGTTTTAACCTCGGTGTAAAAGTTTCCACCGCGGTGTAAAAGTTTCCACCGCGGTGTAAAAGTTTCCACCGCGGTGTAAAAGTTTCCACCGCGGTGTAAAAGTTTCCACCGCGGTGTAAAAGTTTTAATCGCGGTGAAAAAGTTTCCACCGCGGTGAAAAAGTTTTAACCGCGGTGTGAAAGTTTCCACCGCGGTGTAAAAGTTTTAACCGCGGTGTAAAGTTTTAACCGCGGTGAAAAAGTTTCCACCGCGGTGTAAAAGTTTTAACCGCGGTGAAAAAGTTTCCACCGCGGTGTAAAAGTTTTAAACGTGGTGAACGCGGTGTAAAAGTGTTAACCGCGGTGAAAAAGTTTCCACCGCGGTGTAAAAGTTTTAATTGCGGTGAAAAAGTTTCCACCGCGGTGTGAAAGTTTTCACCGCGGTGTAAAAGTTTCCACCGCGGTATAAAAGTTTCCACCGCGGTGTAAAAGTTTCCACCGTGGTGTAAAAGTTTTAACCCCGGTGAGAAAGTTTTAACCGCGGTGTAAAAGTTTCCGCCGCGGTGAAAAAGTTTTAACCGCGTTGTAGAAGTTTTAACCTCGGTGTAAAAGTTTCCACCGCGGTGTAAAAGTTTTGACCGCGGTGTAAAAGTTTTAACCGCGGTGTAA